>JACEGR010009074.1:0-30062 GCA_014170235.1 Listronotus bonariensis
CGCCATAGTCCTCTTAGTTTTAAAGCTACAGGTCGATTTTGAAAATTTTGCATTTTCAGGTACCTCATGTATCTCAGTTGGCTAATAACGTATCAAAAAGGTAAAAACTGATTAAGGAATGCTGGTTCTTGGGTTTGGTCCGCGTCAAATTATAATCGTTTAATGACGTTTCGCCATCGATTGCACGCGGCAGCTTCAGGGATCTTTACTCTGCGAGATTGGATCACTGAATGATAATTCGTTTTCATTTTCAGTGTTGTCAAAAACAACGGTTCTTTCCTCTTGAACAAAATTTATGTTTTTTGAGATACCTCGTATACCAGTAAAAAAATTATATCTGTTGGCTGCATTTAAGGTTTTAGACCATACAGAACTTTTTATAAAGAATAACTTTTTTGTAAACTAGGCGGACACACTGAATACTTTTTATGTTTCGGGAGGATAATCCCTCCACCTCGGGCCAAGAAAATATTTAAAATGTATCTATAATATATGCATCATAACCATACTTTTACTGAAAATATGCTATTACCCATAAAAATGACTAAAATATGCATAGACATATAATGCAGTCTCTATTAACGACCATTATTTTTTGTTTTAGTTCAACTTAAAGGAAGAGTTGCTTGTGAAATGGGCATGAATGAACTACTCATCACTGAAATGGTCGTCAATAATATGTTCCAAGACCTTAAAGCTACCGAGGTGGCAGCTCTGCTCTCTTCCTTAGTTTTTAGAGTTAAATTACGTGGCGATGCAAACGAATTTGAAGAAGAATTAACGCCCAATTTGAGAAAGGTGTGTTTCCTTTTTGTTAGGTGTTTCATTAGTTGGAAAATGTATGGATTTCTATGAACAAGTTGGCGTATTTTTCTTTGTTTTAGGGTATAGAGGATATTAAAGTGGTACATCATAGAATTGGAAATATGGAATTACAGTTGGGTATTCAAACAGACGAGTTCCAAAATGATCTTAACTTTGGATTGGTGCATGTAGTGTATAGATGGGCAAATGCACAGGTATGTACATAGTAGAATAATTGTTTACACTCATGAAAACCTTGATAACAGATGTATGGTCATTTTCTAGAAAGTTGAAGCAACTCAGATTTTGATGAATTTGGTATACTGGGGTTTTTCGGGGTGCTAATCACGAATCTTTAGGAATTTTTTGGCGGAAACGTTTTGTTCTCGAGATATCCATCCGAAATTTAAACTAACCGTTTTTTAACGACATTCCCGTTTTTTTCACACAATTTTTAAGTTTAAAGCTAAAATGGCATACAATCTTAGATTTTTCACCTTTTAAAACCCCGTTTTTCTACGTATTTTACATTATTTTTGCATTAAATTGCATACCCTCATTTTCAATCGTTTTAAGTCGCAGCAGACCATGATGTCACCGTGTATATATGGTTGCAGCGTTTTTAAAGTGAAGGATCGGAATTTAATTGATTAAAGGTTTAAAATACTGTTCCGAATCACCTCGTATAAAAACACGTGTCTTCGTTTTTATATCTTTATTAACAATGGAACGTAACTATGGTTACAACGACAAAATCATCACTTGTCAATGTCTCGAAGTTTACAGTACAAAAGTCGTATCTATACTAATCATTCGAAGGTTTTCTATCGCCCTTTTATAGTAATATGGAAGAGTGAAGAATGATCTAGAATTTTGGAGAAATATCGCAAAAATTCCATAGTACAGGATGGCGTAAAAGTTCTCAATGGATAATTCGGGCGGTTTCGGAAACCTTCGAAAGTGATGAAAGAACTTGGAAGAATAAAGATAAACTATTTAAATAAATTAACAAATTAAATTAAATGATCCTTACTCTCTAAAATTCTCTAACGTAAACACATTTTTGAAAGTCTGTAACATTACATAGAAAAACGGGATTTTAAAAGGTGAAAATCAAATATTGTGTGCCACTTTAGCTTAAATAAAGAACTGTGTGCAAAAACAAGGGGAAATATAGTGAAAATAAGATTAGTTTAAATTTTGCCTTGAAGGATATATACTTCGAGAACGAACGTTTCCGCCAAAAATTTAGATTCGTGATCAGCACCCCCAAAAACCCTCATATATTAAACTTCACCATAATTGAAGTTGCTGAAACTTTGTAGAAAATTACCGAATATAGTTACTACCAAAGAATACACATCCATAGAAGCTCACGAGTGAGATTTCAGTATACCTTGAAATTTTAGTACCTACCCTGACCACCAGGCGAAAGTTACATGTCGTTTGGCACCGGACCAATTAGAAAATTGGTCGATGCCCATGTTGAGTTTCTATCGGTCGATTGGACTACTTTCGCTATCTGGTGGTCAGGGTAGGTACTAAAATTTCAGGGTAAGCTGAAATCTCACTTGTGAGCTTCTATGGATGTGTATTATTTGTTATTACGCTAATAAAACTGATAATTTTATAAGTTTAAAGATGTTTTCTTTTTACAGAAAGATTTCTTTTCATTTTAACTCCAATTTTTCTCACACATAATTTTATTAAGCAAAAGTCTTTTAAAATCACCAACTTAACACTATTAAAATTATTGATATTGTAAAGCTTCTGCTAATACTTAACTCATGCTCATTGTTTTTAGCCATTTGCGGAAATAATGAAATTGACTGATATACAAGAAGGCATTATAGTTCGATGTATTCAACAGCTTAACGAAACAATTATAGACGTACGCGACGCCGCTAGGATCATTGGAGATCCAGCCTTACAAAATAAAATGGAGGAAGCTTCTACAGCTATTAAAAGAGACATTGTTTTTGCCGAGAGTTTGTATACTCAAGACGAAAAGTATTAATAATAGTTTAAATAGTTTTTACCAAAACGAATATGATTGCAGTGGGTAATTTGTGGACTTTATATATAGGAGTTTTTTGATTTCGGAAAAAAACGTAATAAAAACTCTTAGCTGGTAACCCTGTAAAATCATAGACCTATTGTTTTAACTAAAGAAAGCAAATTGCCTTCAATTATTAATTATGTAAATATTTAAACTAATATATTGTTTTACACATTGATTTAATAGTAGTTTTATTGTATATCCTGTGGCTAACCCCACATATCTGCCATTATGTCATAATAAACTTGCTGTGGTGCCAGTAGTCAATATAATTTCCTATAACTAGACCACCAGGTGTGCATATTCTAAGATGTCTTGTCAGTTAAACTGGTACCCTACCAGAAATTAAAAAATGCCTCTCATCCTAGAATTATGAAATTATTTGTCCTAACATTATAGGTCTTCCCATTTAGTACCTATTTAAAAAAATACACAGTTTATAGCATTCTTATTTTATTTAATACTTTTGATTCAATCCTTATACTAACACAATGCACAATCAAGTTGGCACATCAAGTATCATCATAAATATGTACCTACACATTTAAAACTTAATATTAGCTTAGTCTAAACATAACCAAATACTTAACAAAGTAACCTAAACAAAATTCAGTCAAAATATTGATTTACATTAAAATTAAAGCGTGATTTCCATAGTATGTATTTTTGAGTCATATAAAACAACCATATTGTCAGATAAAGTCTACTGGATCTTACAACTAATAAATAATAAAAAAGTTTACCACATTACTCAATTTTTCTATTACAAAATGTCGTTTTAAATTTTGGTTAACTTTCTTTACATTTATAGAGAGAAAGTGACCAAATATGGAATAGTATCCCTAATATAGAATACCGGCATTTCTCTTAAACGGAAACTGACACACGCAATTAGAGGGGTTTGTTTCGTTTTTTAATGCCCATTCGCGAGTAGAAGTGGTAACATACCAGTAGAGCAAGCCCCGTTTGTCGCTGTAGCAACGTTTTGATTTATCGCTTTTTCATAACTTTTTAAGGTTTTTAAAAATAATACTATACTAAATTTAAGGAGGAGGACCTCTAAATATTTTCGATGTATTAAAAAAGTTGATTTTTTGGTCCATATTTCGGGTACCTATTCCATATTTAGCTACCCTTATCATTTTTTAGTTTTTTTTAATCTTAAATAAAATGAATTAATGTTTACAAAATAAAGGACCAATATCTGATTATTAATAATTACTACAAAAAGTTTTTATTTATAATTTCTATGCAAATTGTGTGTAAAAAACCAAATGGTATTCCATATTTGGTCACTTTCCTCTATTACTCAGATAGACATATCTGAACATTCACTTCATTAAAGTACTTAACATTTACAGCATAAGCTTATTCATTTAGGCCTATCACCCACAACATATTAACTCCTGCTCTTCCTAGGTTGACCCTGCCTAACATCCCTTGTTCCACCTTATTGACGTGGTAAATGAAGAATAATATGCTGTGGAAAAGGTTGTTATAACCCTGAAAAAATATGGTATAACAATAAAATAAAGCTTAAAATATTAAAATTTTCGCATCATAATCACAACTTTCGACATTCTGGCGTTTTTTAAGGACACTCCATGGTAAAACACTTTTAAATGTCCTTTATATGGTGGATTAGGATTTTTTTAATAGTCCTTGCAGTGCTAAATTTCGCAATACAGGGTGTTCCGAAATTCATGCATCAAATTTTAATGGCATATTCCACGTCGAAAACAAGCCCTACTTTCCTATACCGGGTGATGCATCGCCGGGCGGGACATAGGAAATCCCATGTAATTTTTAATGGGGTCAATTATTAGCTCCCCTAATTATTTTAGAGAAAAATTCTATTGAAGTTTATTGGAGAGCATGCAAATCTACGTACATGGTAAAACCTTTAGATTTTTCGGTTAACCCGTTTGCTAGTTAGATGCTAATAAACTGCTCAACAAAAAGATCGTACCATTCAATTTTTAGACCCATTTTCAAACTGCTGTAACTTTTTTAAAAATTAACTTATTTGAATATCTAAAACGGAGTTTAAAACCGCGTTTCTTCTACCTTAAGCTGTATTGCATTTAGTTTCAGTAAGGTGAATATTATCATGATGTACAGGGTGATCAATAGAGTGCTGCAAAAACAAAAAATCGAGTGTGTCCCATTTCAGTGGTAATTTTTTTTTGTCGTTATAATATGGGTTGTTAGCAAGGTCATATCAATATCTCTAGACGTTTATACCCGTTTTTGAATTGAGGACCTCTGGCTTGCGATACACCGCTAAACGTCAAATTTTGGTAATCAATTCATTAAAAAGCCATAACTGGAAAATGGATTGACGGATTTCAACGAGTGTTTCATATTCGGAGAGCTCATTTCATGTAGATTTTTTGTGTCCTAAGCACTTTTCAATGGGTTATAATTTTATGAGTATACGGGGCCCACAAATACAAAAGCATAGCTAATTTAGACAGCCTAAATATAGGATAAATTATTGAACGCGAAAGGGGGTGTGTGTTCTGTTTTAAAAATGGCCAAGTTCAAGTTTGTGTTAGGGTATTTGGTGTTGTACACCATGATATACAGAGTGATCAACAAAGTGCTCCCAAAAATTTAAATGTTTAATTTTGTGCCATTTTGATAGCAAAATGATTTACTTCCATTCCACTCTTATCGCATTTGCCATGTCATCCAAGTTGTCAAAATTATGCTCTCCGTCATTCAATTTTCGTTTAATCCAACTCCATACGTGTTCTATCACATTCATATCCGGCGATCTTGCAGGCCAAATCATTCTTTCGATATTGTTATCCCTTAAGACTTCTTGGACAATTCTGGCTCTATGTGGACGAGCGTTGTCATCCACCAAGACAAAATCGTTTCCAAAATTTTGTGCAAAAGGAATAACAATATCCCTAATACACATGTCTCGATACTTTTCAGCATTCATCAATTCTCCCTCCAAAATAACCAAATCTGTTCTCCCATTCAACATCACACCACCCCACACAAGCAGTCCTCCACCTTCAAACGGTACTCTTGCATCCATGTTTTCTTCCAGATATCGTTCATTTCTTGCTCTCCAGACCAACATTCTTCCATCACTTTCATACAAATTGAACCTATATTCATCCGTAAACATGCATCTACTCCATTCTGCTATCCCCCAGTTAGCATGATCTGCAGCCCAATGCCTCCCTCGCAGCTCTATGAGTAGCCTGCAAAGCAGGGCAGGCAGCACGCCTGCGCGCCTTCAGTCCTCACTCATGAAGCCGTCTCCTGATAGTTTGTGTGGAGACCCTTACGCCACTTGCTGCTTGGAAACTTCGACAATTTTTGGTTGCATTAAGAGTCCTACAAAGATTGACGTTTCGTATTATTAGATGATCTTGCCTAGCTGTCGTTTTTCTGGCTCGTCCACAGCGACCCTGTTGGCGGTAATTTGGACTACCATAGGCTCATGCTTCTAGCTAGTGTCCGTTTAACAACAGACATTGTGGTGCCCACAGATTCCGCAATGTTCGGTATAGTACGGCCTTGTTGACGTAATCTGCTTAAAATAAAAATCATTAGGCATGTAACTCTTTTAATACATTTCGGTGTCTAAAAACTTACCGCACTGTATTTCGTAGTTCATTATCGCTTAGTTTTGCCATTTTTAGCGAGTAAAATTACCTCTAGAGAAGACAAAAAGTTTTGTTTGACTTACAAACTGTTTTATGACAATGACATTAATTGCATTATTTCTATAGAAACGCATCGCTGCTATAGATAAATTCAATGCATCAAGTAACATTTTTGGTTTTTGTAGAGGTAATTTGGCTCTTCGAAAATGGCAAAACTAAGCTAAAATCAACTAAAAATATAGTGCGGTAAGTTTTTAGACACCGAAATGTACTAAAAGAGTTTCAAGCCTAACAATTTAATCTAAAACATGTTGCGCAAACAAGGCCCTTCTGTACCTAACGTTGCGGTAATTATGGATACAATAATAAATTTGAAAGCACTTTGTTTATTACTTCGTATATCATGGTGTACAATACCAAATACCCTAATTTATGTTTAAAAATGTTTAAAACTTTAAGACGTTGTTGGAATTCCTACCATGCAGACCTAATGCCATAATAACGACGCATTTTTGCTCAATAAGTTTACAGGCACTTAAACAGCATAAATCGAATAACGATAGAAATCGTTCCGAGATATTAACACAAACTTTAACTTGGCCATTTTTAAAACAGAACACACACATATGGTCCCTTTCGCGTTCAATAATTTATCCTATATTTAGGCTGTCTAAATTAGCTATGCTTTTGTATTTGTTGGCCCCGTATACTCATAAAATTATAACCCATCGAAAAGTGCTTAGAACACAAAAAATCTACATAAAATGAGCTTTCCGGAATATGAAATACTCGTTGAAATCCGTCAATCCATTTTCCAGTTATGGCTTTTTAAAGAATTGATTACCAAAATTTGACGTTTAGAGGTGTATCGCAAGCCACAGGTCCTCAATTCAAAAACGGGGATAAACGTCTAGAGATATTGATATGACCTTGCTAACAACCCATATTATAACGACAAAAAAAATTACCACTGAAATGGGACACACTCGATTTTTTTGTTTTTTTGCAGCACTCTATTGATCACCCTGTACATCATGATAATATTCACCTTACTGAAACTAAATGCAATACAGCTTAAGGTAGAAGAAACGCGGTTTTTAAACTCCGTTTTAGATATTCAAATAAGTTAATTTTTAAAAAGTTACAGCAGTTTGAAAATGGGTCTAAAAATTGAATGGTACGATCTTTTTGTTGAGCAGTTTATATTTTTAAAAATGTTACATTATTATCGCCTCATATTTATGAACAACAATAAAAATACCAGTTAGCGTGACATTACGTTGTCATTTTGAAATTTAGTGCTTTATTATTATCAAAAAATCGTACATTTTTTTTATCATAATAAACTGCTCTAGATATTTCATTTACTAGGTTTATATCGAATAGTTGAAGCTAGCTTGAGTTAAAGCGGATCTTAAAAGTAGCTTGAAAAAGCGATATAAACGCGCTTGAAAGTGACTTAAATCGTCCAATTCAAGCCTGAAAATAAGTAGGTTTGACTTCACTGAAGCCGATTAAAAACACGATATAAACGATTTAAGCGGGTTTAATAACTGCCGCTTTGCTTTCAAGCCAGCTTTAACTATTCGATATGAACGTAGTGATTGGTATTTGGTACATTGCTTAACAGCAGCAAAATACATTTCTTTTATGTGAAATATTTTAAAAATACCAGTGACGTTCGTACCATATTTGTATGGACTATTTTTCAAGAAAAAATGGTGCACCATCGCTTTTTTCTAAAATAAAAATTATTTTTAAAATTCACATTGAATTTGAAACAAATTTGATCTTCTGACTTGTTCCCGAACGATATATAGTTTTCAAACAAAAAATAAAAACCACTTTGAGGCATGACAAATTGTTAATAAAAACTTCACGAACTGAATTTTGAATTTGTATTTTGTTTTTAGGTTTTTGTTTAAAAAACTATGCATAGGTCGGTTAAAAGACAGGAGATCAAATTTGTTTCAGATTCAATGGTGATTTTAAAAACAATTTTTATTTTAGAAAAAACCGGGGCGCTCCATTTTTCTTGATAAATAGTCCATACAAATATGGTACGAACGTCACTGGTAGTTTAAAAAAATTACATAAAAATAAATGTATTTTGCTGCTGTTAAGGTATGTTTCAAATACCAATTAAATATCCAGAGCGGTTTAAAAATTATATATTTTTTTTTTTAAATAGAATTTTAACTCCCAGTATCTCTAAAAGGAAGCGTTTCCGGACATATGCTTCTATAGGAAACTAGGGCTAATTTTAGACATAGAATATGCCATTAAAATTTGATGTATGAATTTCGGAACACCCTGTATTAGCAATCGAAAATAGTACATTTAACACTTGTTCCCTATCCCCTTATACAACGGCATTGCATATTACTGGGATTTTTCCATGAACTATAGATTGTTTGTTCGCGTATGCTCAGAGCATCTTTAGGTATGTGATTTTAGTCGTAAAGTTATATTAAGTTTATATTGTTGCTTAGAATTTATTTCCATTTATTGTATTCTTGTGTTATTTAATCTTATATAGTTTATATTTGTAGTCCTGACGGTATTTGTTTTTTTTAATAATGTTTAAGTTAGTGGCTTTCGATGATCCATGTGAGTGTAAGTAATTGAGCCATAGTAGGTAAAGAAAGGCACCACTAAGTAGTGAGAAAGAATACAACAGCCGTTGCTATAAGTATTCTTTACATACCATGGAACGTCCTTAAAGCATACAGAAACTTGGGATAGTATTTCTCACTCACCTTCACCATTTCATAAATCTTTTCTCCAACCACAACCCTGTAATGGGGCGGTTTTTTCCGTAACTTCTTGTATAAAGAGACTGTTGGGTGTTAAAACTGGCACTTTATCTGTAGCTCTGATGTAATATTGCCCGCTGAACGCTTTGGTGTCGGGCATATTTGGGAAGGCATCAGTTGGGTATCGAGGTAAGAGGCCAATAGATGCATAACAATCTACAAAAAAATAGCTAAATACTTAGAAACATATCTTACACTATAGCGTGATCTTATGGGTGAAAACACTAAAAGCAAGGAGTATTAAATTAACAGTGATTAAACCTCAACAGTTATCTTTATTCCATAATACAAAAAGTACTTTATTTTATTCCAACAGTTTAAACAAATTTGATTATTTGAATTTCATTTAGAAAACTGTTTTTATGTAGGTTTGTTACTAAGGTCATCTTAATATCACCAAAATACAAAGGTGACAACATGGCTCAAGGCCAATGGGAGAAGTCGGCGAAATCCTTTGAAGTTTCGTCGAGTGTCACCTCTTGTTAAAACATACCTACTCTTTGACAATGTGCTATTAAAAACATCCACTTGTGTACCAAAGGTGTTCAGCATACTGTTTTACAGTTTAAAAACTGATTGTATGATAAATAACCTATTCATAATAATCCTATTCTAACTCTACTGAGGTGACTTTTATAAACTTACGGCACAATCAGTTGGCAATGAATCATCCCAGTCCTTTCCACTGTAATGGCCACCTCCATTCCATTTGAACTCACTCATACACCCGCCTCTCGCCAGTTCTCTGATTCTTTTAATCAAATACTCTTGATTGGCGTGCAATTCCAGAAAGGATATTATTGTGGAGAGGGAGGGAATAAATTGAGTAATTTGGCTCTAGAAAACGAACGAACAGCATTTATATTAAATTTTCCAAACTAAAAATTAATTTAAAAATATTTAAAAACTCGAACTTACCATTAAGGACGTTTTTCTTAATCTATCAAGTCCAACACCTCCAATCTTTATGTCTGTCATGCCATGTTTTTCTAAAGAATCATTTATGACATCGAATTCTTTTACAAGACGTTCCAAAATTGTTTGAGATATCCACTAAAAATCGAAAATTAACGTTTAAAAACTTACCATTGAAATTTAGATATACAAAATTATTTACAATTCTAAAGGGGTTTTCACATTTTAAAAAGTTTGTGCATACAACACACTCATGTCTCAAACGGGGGATTTGTGAGCATTATTCTAATTTTGTATATTGGACAGTGAACGTGTTAACCATCAATATCTCAGCAACCGCTGATTGCAAAAGAAAATTAAGGAGGGTATTAAAATCTTGAATAAATACTCTACAAAAATCTGCTATGGTGTTTTTGAAAAAAAGTAAAAAATTTTACGTTAATTTAAAAAATCAAGAAAACCCCACCGAATCCATCGAGCCGTTTTTTTATTTTATTCGATTGAACTTTTGAAAAAAAAGGATAACGATTTTTACTTTAAATGATTATAATCTTTAACAAAAATTAAAACAGATGTTTTTGAATTTTTTTATGCATTTTATTGATAAAAAGTCTTTAAATTTATAAAAAATAAAAATAAAAAAGCTTAAAAAATAAAAATTCATTAAAAATAAATAAAAACGTAATTTTTAATTTTTTTCTTTTCTTCTGTTTCATTTTTCCTCTAAATTTGAAACACTTTTATCAATAAAAATGCATAAAAAACAATAAAACTTTTTTCAATTCTTTTTCAAAAATTCTATCGAATAAACAACAAAACGGCTTGATGGATTGAATAAAACTTTGTAGGTTTTTTGTCGGCATATTAAACTGTAAAAGGTACACTTAAGGTTACTGGTTTTCTCGATATTTTCAATTTAGCGCCTAATTATCCCAAAAGTCACAAAAAGCCCTTTTTTTCTAGATTTTTTAAAAATTAACGTAAAAATAAGTATTTATTCAGGATTTTAAAGCCCCTCCTTAATTTTCTCGTGCAATCAGGGGATTCTAAGATATTGACGGTTTAAGACAAAGAGGTCCTTTTTTTCAAAGTGTAATATCTCAGCGAGAAGTGGTCGTATCGAACTTAAAAAATAACATTAAAGTTGAATGAACAAGTTATCCTATCCATATAGTGATTAAGCTGGAAATTTTTTTCCAAATTTTGAATCAAAAATATTTCCAGAAACCACTTTAGGATGTCCTCATCTGTCTAGAGCTGCTTCTTGTATAATATTAACTTTAAAAGTTTGGTGTATTGACAGAATTTGTAATTTTCTAATCAATGGCCTATAGATGGCGCTGGCGAATGCTGGTGGCCATCAATCATGTAAATGACCTTTCAAAGATGAAGAACGATTGATGTATTCAAGCATAGGCGGGGAAAAACGCATTTGAATGTGTTTTATACTGGGTAATTCAAAATCGATCACGAAACTTAAGGGGGTGATTCTACTTGACAAAATAAAGGTAAAGCATCATACTACATTTTTTTAAAATGTCATTCGTTTTCGAGTTACAAGCCGTCAAAGTTCAATTTTATTTTTGGTTTTTTCGCCATTGTGCATTTATTTTTTAACCAATCCAATAAGTTCCTGATGGAGAGGATTATGGTGTTGAGTTTGAACGTTTATTGGCAAATTTTATGTTTAGAGTCTGAAGAACAGTGGGTTTGTTGGTATGGCTGTTCGAGTTAAACAGTTTATAGGAGTGTCTCGACCACTGTCACTGAGCTGGTTCACCAATCTCAGCAGAGAGCGTCTGCGAGCATTATAGAAGTACATGTGTATTAACTCAGTATCGTCTACATATCATAGTGTATATTCGAGGTTGCAATACAGTATTGTTCTGATCTTTGGGTCGAGTGATCATGTTTTGCTCGGGAGAACACTGTGCCGATAACGTAATGTGGAAATTCAGTTTTTGGTCCAATATTATTCCCAGATATTTGCGTAAGTGAGATGTAAACATGATTGATTTATTGTGACACTTGGAAGATGTATTAGAGAATTTTGTGGAAGAAATTATAAAGTATCGAAATAATCTCAACAAAGTGATAAATAAATGTATAATTATTATAAAAGGAAATAGAAAATAACAAGAACAATTTAAAAATATTTACAAACTAATTGCTGAAGCTACAGATCAAAGAGTTTCACAAATCTGATGAAAAATTAAAACTAGGGGACAATGGTGTTGGTTTCGCTACTGATAAGGATATGGCAAACTATTGTAATAAATACTTTGCAAAATATTGGACTGGGGAATGTGTACAATAAAATTGGAAATCTCACGCCACACAATTCTAAAAAAAGGAAAGACGGCAAGATCATCCATGTTTCATACGTCCGGATTAGTGAAAATGAATTAATATCATTACATTAACCTTCAGAGAATGACTGTGCATCGGGTTTCGTAGGATGAATTGATTTGCCAAAAATCATAAAGGTATTTATTCATCCGTGCCACTATTAGATCCCTGATGCTTATAATAAATATCGTTTTTAAATCTGGCAAGAAGTCTCCAATTCGCTAAAATCCCCAATCGAGTCACCACCGACATAGGTAAGCTTGGAGATAAAGACATCTTCAAATTATCGACCTATAAGTGTGACAAACAATTTCTCAGAAATCTTTGAAACAATGTTTAAGGACTGGAGATTGCGCTACTTACGTATATAAATCCTTGTCAGCTAGCAATCTGATTTTAGATATGGTCTAAGCACGGAAATGCAATCTGGTATGAGCGTTGGGCTCAGAGCCGCCTACCTTCGCGCCCGCAGATTAATGACGATAGCGCTGGCTGTTTCTTCGATCTCGCGAAGTTGTGCTTTGACATTGCGCTCATCGCTTGCTTCTGTGTCTTTGAACGCGAGGTAGCGAGGGTGCCGCGTTGGACGTCTTCGATAGCTATTCACGAGAGACAACAACAGAAAATAGAGGACAAGGAGTGATCCGTTGCCTGTTGAAATTGTATCCTGCAGAGGGACCGTTTTAGGTCCTAGGGTACTGCACAGCTGGATCAAATTCCTCTTACCGACATGAAGGCCGATGGTGGTGCACCATCGCTTACGCTGACCGTAGGCAAGGCTAAGTATCTCTGAGGAGATCCCCTGGGCTCATGGCAAGGGCGGTTGGTGGTGGTGCTAAGTAATGGGCAAAACCGGTTATGGTTAGCTTAACTTCAGACTTAAATGGCAGAAACTAACCGCATAGCCTTTCCCCAACAGGCTGGCAACCGTCCTCATTTTAACGGAGTCAAATATAGAAAACTTAGACCTAACAATTGAGGGGTAGAGACAACCTGAGCATTCGTCAGGTATCATGTTAACAGATAAGCACTTAAAAATGGGGTCCAACATATATCAGGTTGAACAAAAACGTCGAAAATTGATACGCAATTTTGCGCTCTTCTTTAAATACTGATAAAAAATGCTGATCTGTCTACAGAGTTTGGTGGAGTCCCTACACGATAGCGATTTGTAGGGAAGATCTGTACAAAACTTCTATATCTCTTAAAGATAATTCAAAATTATATTCTAAAATCATTTAGCAAGGAACAAAGATATCTACGCAATTATCATATTCTGCGGAAATCCTTATGCTCGATCCCCTTGTTATTCTGTATATGTATTGTTGAACATAAGTTCTGCAAATTGAAAATGTACCGTTCTCGTGAAACAGATCCCAAGAAACCACGAAAAAAACTTTCAGTTCCTAGCAACATTCTGTACTGTATTAGATCAATTAACTGTCAACATAAAAAAAAGCTATGATGTAAATAAATCTCAAGTTTTTAGGTAAGTGCGCCTCCTAGGCGGTATTTAAAAAAGTACTTTGTCTCTGAAATTTTGGAATAACTGCTAAGCTTCCGATTTGTGTGCCAAATACATGAACTGGAATTAAAAAGATAAAATGCAATATGGCGAAACCAAAATAAGATTGAACTTTGACTAACTTGTAACTCGAAACGAATGACTTTTTTTAAAAAAAGATACTTGATATGAAGCTACACCTCATTTTGTCAAGTAGAGTCACCCCTATAAGCTAGTGGATCGATTTTATATTGCTATATCTATACAGTGTTATTTATTAGAAGTTGGTATTTTCCTTTAACCACTTTATACGAAGTGCAAAACATTAAAATATCCATTAGGCTATGGCTTGGTACATATTACGTGAAAAAAATTTGACCGTAGGATCTTAAAGCTGTATTTATAAATTTAACGTTTCTGTTGGCTGATTTCCGTTTGACGTTTTCAGTTAAAGATAAAACAACAACTTTCCATTTGTCAATTTATATTTTCTCTTGGCCATTTCCATATCATACTTATCAAAGCCAAAACGTCAAATGGCAAAACAGAAACAGAAACGTCAATCTATAAATTCAGCTTAAAACTAGAAACTTCAAGCTTTTAAATGCTTTTTTTTTAATTTCAGTACAAAGATTTTGTATCCTTTAATTTTTTCCGCTAGTACATATTTTTTTGCCAGAGAATGTGTTTTTACCACTTTAACATAGCCTTAGACACATACATACCATTCTCAAATTTTCATTCCATTGAGTCAAAGCTACAGTGTCAACATTTATTCTTGTCCATACTTCAAGTGCTGGGACATTCCCACTGGATTTGTCTTCGGGTTTGGAGGATGGACTACCAGTAAGATTTTTCGCTAAAAGTATTGAGATTAAAAGAATTCATATGGTATATCTCAAAAACTTATATTTTACACCTGTCTTCATTTGTATAGCATAGCTAAATAATGTGTAAAACTTACTAGGCGATTGTGTAGACAACTGATACTGGCTCTTTTTTAAAAACGAAGACATGTCTTTGGCAGTTTTGGTTACGGGATGGCTCCAAAATGAACTAAGTAAGTTGGTAGACTGTTGACTTTTATTGGCTAGTTTAATAACCTACAAAAATAATTCTAAAAAATGAAATAAAATAATCTTTATTGTATGGACAGAATCACATACAAAGGTGAAAAGTATCGCCAGGCGTATTTTAATAACCACCAATGAAAACTTACTAACTAAAAAATATATAAACAAAACTAGAAATATACAAGCTAGAACAACAAAATATAAATATATACCTACAACAATAACATATTGTTCTCGGATACATGCTTGCATATTTTATACTTAGAAACAAGTAAGTACACTTAGTATATTTTTTAAAACTCTTTTAAATTAGACTGAACAAATTGTAGCCCCCATATTAGGCGACTTACACATCTGCTTTATGTAGTTTGTACATATAAAAGCAAAATTACTTATCAATAGTTACCTTTTCAGACTCTTCCTGTTCTTTAAGGAATTGACTTAAACTATCTTCATCCTCAATAGTTTCCATTGTCGAGGCATTGTGGTAAGTAGAAATAGGTGATTGAGGTGACTTTCCGAAAGAATTTGATGGAGACATTGGAGTGGAAGTTGGAGTTCCTTTGCTGTAATTCCATGATGGAGATGGCATAGAGTAATTCATGCTCATACCTGAATCAGAATTAACTCTATCTTTGCAAAGGTGTTCAATAATGTTTGTATTTTATATTTTTACAGCTATTATTTTCTACTTACTGTCATTTGTTCCTAGATTAGACCTCCAGCTTAACGCTGTCATGTTCATTGGAGTGCTCTGTGCAGGTGTGGAAGGAGTAGCCGGAAATGGTACAGAAGATTTCTCAGGGGTGACTATTTTGTAGTTAGGATCTAAAATATATAGAAGTTCTCTTATTGCTTTAAACTTTATACCTAACTGCATACAGATTAAAAGGGTAATTATTTACAAACTGAATTGTTTTTTTGTTCATTGAGAAACTTACCAGAATCCTTTACACCTAATAATTTTTTCTGTTCTTTAGTCACAGCTATCTTATCTGGTGACGAAAAGTAAAGTTTTGTAATTTTAGCCATGTAAAATAATACATTGAGGGTAAATATAATTATAAGACTGTATTCAATATAGTGATAGTAATTTAAATACATGGGGCATGTCTGAGACCTAAAAAAGTGAGTCAAATAAATAAAATAAATACCCACACTTTATTTCCAATAAAGCATATTAACTTACACATCATAAATAAGTGCAGATAGAAGGACAATGTTTATGCTTAGCCAAAAATGCTTTCTTTCATTTTATGCCTCTTTTTGTTAAGAATTAAACTCTTTTCTAAAACCGTTGATACGTTGGATTGGGCGAGACTTCTGTTTGGTCTAAAAATTAAAATTAAATTGAATTTACAAAGATTATGCTACTTTATTTTAAGAAAAATACTTACGAGTAAGAATTCATTTTTATGCCAAATTAAAACACGGAGATACACCAATTAAAAACCAAAATGCCAAATTTTTCACCGATTCTAACCTTAAATTTTGAAATTTCTGTCAAAGTTAACCTCCAAACAAAGAAAAACGCGCGCCAGGTATTACACCAATAACAATTGAATACTCCGCGTTGTGGAGGGAAAACGATAATTGCAATTGGTGCATTTTTTATTTGAAAAAATCAATGGCATGAAGATAGCTGGTAAAATAGTGGGTAAAGTAAACACTACACTACAGCCCGCTAGGCGCTACCTCATACCCCTACAGCCTTAATCCCTTGGGCCCAAAAAATATTTTATTTAAGAAGAAGTACACTACGGTACATTGAAGAGTTATACGGTAGTACGATTTTTACATTTGGAAAAATCGCTTTTTATTTTTCATCGTTTTAAAGGCCGCTTTCAGACGGGAGACTTTTTGCAGTCGAAGTCGACTACAAAAATATCGGCGTCTTGTCGCCAATTTCTACTAAAACTGTAGTTGGTTCATGTTGAGACTGTCCGAAAAGTAGATTAAAAAAGACATGAAGAGGTTGTAAAGAATACTAAAATATAATTAGTTTCCATTTATTTAAAAAAATAACACTTTAAAGAAATAAAATATTTATATCCTTATGTCCAACTGACGTTGTTTAATATCTAAAAATATAGAGTGATCCAGATATATGAGCATATTTATTGTAAACTTAAATGTCTAATAAATTCATTTAAATATTTTATTTAAACAGGGGAATGGTTGTCATGTTATAATAAAACCACACAACTTATGTACTTTTAAATGGCTGGAATTTTACCTATAAATAAAGAGAATAAATCACAAATTTTTCAGTCTTAGAGAAGGCAAAAATGAAAGAAGGGTCGTTAATAAAGTTCAATAACAAAAATGAACAGAAAATTTGGTAAGACGATGTTGTCATCTACAGAGATTAAGTGAAGGCTTAAAGTTCCTAATCATGGTAATAAATAAGTTCTAAAAATGCCAAAAATTCTGGATCAGCCTAAATAATTTCTATCTGTAATTTTAGGCGATTAAACAATTGTCTACGGTTATAACCGCGGTAAGAATTGGTGACAACTTTGATGTATAATACATTAAATTATCGTTAACACAACACATTAAAAAATACCATTTTATAATTGGTTAATCGCCTAAAATTGATGTATATCTAATTAACACAATATACAGATAAGTGTTCTATTAAATTTAACTATGTACGTATATCCTTAAAACTAGCAACAGTTTAGCTACATTTAAAGCCGACATGTGTCTCTTAGTTCAACAAACTATTCAAGAAGTAACAAAACTGATGTACCTGTAGCAGAAAATAGAATCACTGAAGGCCTAACAAGCCTAAAAATAGTACATATTAAAAAATGTATAATCTGTAATAGTACCTGGGCTAGCTACTTCATGACAATAACCTTTTTAAAACCTATTTCTTTTTGACGAGTCTACCACGAATATTCATACCCCCATATGTATATGGAAGCGGCGCTTTCATCCAGCCTGTCAATTTTGACATGTTTCGGGGGTTGGACTGGGCGAAGGCGTCACTTTTGTTGTTGGACAAGTTTACCACAAAGTTTTACATGCAATTTTTAAACATTGTGCCAAAAATGGTAAGAGTTACGGCACACCAGTCTGCTACCCGAAACTCAATCAATTTTGAACCTTCTGGTTTCTTGACTATAATATATTTTGGCACAATGTTTAAAAATTGCACGTAAAACATTGTGGTAAACTTGTCCGACAAATAAAGTGACGCTTTCGCCCAGTCCGACCACCGAAACATGTCAAAATTGACAGGCTAGCTTAAAGAGCCGCTTCCATATATGGCGGTATGAATATTCGTGGTGGACTCTTCAAAAGGAAAGTTTTAAAAAGGTTATTACCATGAAGTCCATTTCATTACTGATCCAGACACTTTAATTTTCAGAAAAATACTGTTCTTACAGGGTGACTTTAATTTCCTATTCTACTCCAGCTACATCTACTACAGCAGGGTTGTGCCAGAATCCCTTACCTAAATAACAATCTTTCTCTCCTTTTAAAAATTAAAAATTACCGCAAGGTGCTTTCAATTCTAAAATCTCACAAACTTAAAGAACTGTTCATTTAAATAACACTAATATAATTAACAAAAACTAATTAAAAAGTGGCTTTAACCAATGAGCATAAACCAAGCTAAGTCACATGCTCACTGGCTTTAACTTACAACAAAATTATAAAATAAGTCCAATTATTAAAGTTCATTAAAGTCATCTATATAAAATATAGGCTGTACGACTATATTTTGACCTATTTTTACATACATTACATTTTTACAACACCATGTGTATTTTTTTACAATTTTAAAATTCATTCTTTTCCCTTTAAAAAATGTACATAAGTTGTTGTTATTTTAAAAAATTATGGATTTATTGATCTCTTAAAAACTGACTGCACGGCAATTAAAAAGTTATTAAACAATGAACATTTGCTACATATAAGGTTACAGAAAAAATATGGCAACAAAGCTAGAGGTTATTAACAAAGGTTTTTAAAAAACATTTATCCTTACTGCAACGAATATTTTGTGAATAACATAAAGCTTAGTTCCCGTATTTCTTTCTGTAACCTTGTATGTAGCAAGTTTTTATTGTCAACTAATACTCTTACATGCCATGCAGTCATTTTTTTAATAATCACAAAAGGTTAACTAGATTACATTTTTTTAAAGGCGAAAGATTGAATTTTAAGACTGTAAAAAATTATACATGGTGTTCAAATTAAAATAACAAAGTTTGCCCTATATCGGAAACTTGGCCATTATTTTGTTCTTGTGTTAACGAATGTCACAATACTTTATGTCTATATTTACCTCCTTTTGTGGTGCAGACACATAGATCTTGGAAAAATTATAAATGTGTCTTTTTGTTTCTTGGTGCCTCCTTCCTTACCAAACATCGTTGCTGTTGACTAGCATTAAGAGCCTTCCCTGATGGCGCTTGTAAACATACAACTGCCAAATATTAATGTGCGATAGAAGCGGGAATCGCCGTTGGTATCGACCCAGGTCTTTCCGATGAAAAGAAACTAGCCGTCGTTGTGCTTCAAGATGCCCCTACCGCTGCAAAGCGTGTTGCCCTATGGGCCTACAGAACATTCTCTTCTGCATCCGGACCTACTCGTGAAATGTATGTTGCTGCCGCAGCTGCCGCAGCTGTCGCTGTACACGCTGGCCTTATCCGAAGGGTGGGGAAGGATGAGAACGGGGACTGGAGGGAGGTCACAGCTCCCGCAGAACCTGACGCGTCCGGAATAGCCGCTGCCAACCGCGCCCTCACAGATGTCAATTATCGGAAGGCTCTGACCATCATCATTGCTACGAAAGTAAACTTTTGGTTAACAAACCACCATATGAGGCAGGGGTCAGTAAATTGCATGTTTTACATGTAGCTGGCATAGAACACATCAGGCAAGTAGGCCGTCCCCTCACGGAAACACAATTGGTTTTAAGCTTTCCGATCATGCTAAGCTTTGCTTAACCGCTCCCCCGCTGCCACGGAGATCCCAGTTAAGTTGTTTGTATATTGTGTTTATGATTATGATCTTGTTACTGTTTTTGTGTTACCATTCCATTAAGGGAACGACTGAGTCCTATTTAGTCGAACTAATCTTAGAATCTCTTGACTCAAATCAGATCTCGATCGTAATCCTGGTTTTAGCTGTTGCCTCAGGTTTAGCAATAGGTACAGGCTTACCTGGACTAGATCATCGCATGTACCACTTTTTGAGGTACTAGAATTATGTGCCTTCAATTCTTTATTTGTTCTGTGATTTTAGATGGATTGATACTTTTTACTACTATGTGCAGGAGTATGCATGCTTTATTTGTCGCCCTAGATTTAAGAGTGTATAGTTGTTGTTATTCGCGATTCAAATAGGTCAAAAAATAGTCGAACACCTTGCATATAGTTCCTATTACTACAAGTAAAACACCTTGTAAACATTTTGACACATTTAAGGCACAACCTCACCACAAACCAAAACGGTTTGTCTTAAAATAATTCTAAACAGATCTACAGGGCGTTAGGATTGGCAGCTACAGGAACAACAACCTCTTTCAGCTTCTGTAGCTGTCTCAGCGAATTGAGAAGCTTGCTCCTCACTGCTGCTGCTTGTTGCGCTACTGGTCGATTCTTTGTTTTTATTGCCGACAGACACGGTGACCGAACAGGTCTGATTGTTTATGTCTTCACATGATGGACATTCAAAATGTACACAGTGAAATACCTAAAAAATATGTTGAAATGATACTTTGATATATTGATTTATCAATGTCAGTATACAGGGTGTTTTCTAACTACGGTACGAAACTTAAGGGGGTGCGCTCTTACGTCTTTTTATGAATAAAAGTTCCTAAGAACATATGGCCAAGCTTGCTTCAATTCTGAGATACAGAGCGTTAAAGTTTTCAAAAAAGTCTGTATCTTTTAAATATCTTAGGAACCCTTTAACCGATTTGGATAAAATTTGGCACACCTTTTTAATGTAATAAGGCGATTATAAAGCTTTGCCTAGATTGGGATTATTGGGTCCAGTGGAGTCTCAGTGGAGACTACAGCCAGGGGCGGTCATAGGGGGGCATGGCTCCCCTGGATGCAACATCCTTTCTATTTTATCGTGTTTCATACATGTCTAATGGCAAATATGGGCATTTATTGAGGGTCCCCCTCAAGGTTGGTCTGAGGGTTGAGGCTGATGATGGAATTAAAGAGTGAGGACCTTTTCAAATACGTGGGAAGGAGGTTTTATGTAATTGTAAATATAAAAATAAAGAAAGATGAAAACATTAAAGAGAGGTTAGAGGACCTTTTTTTTTTGTTTTTTTTGCTCTTCAGAAAATTGGAACCTCCTTTAAAAATTTTTGTTTTTTGCCACCTCACACACTTCTCCTCGGCCCATGCCCCCCTCAGAAAGTCGATATGACCGCCCCTGACTTCAGCCAATATTATTGTGAGAAAAAGTATGGTACTGACTTTTTATGAAGTTTTAATATTTTTTTCTGATTAAGCCATTAACATTTCAACTTTTTAGTCTTTTGTATTTTCTTTGTATCTAACTTCGTTTTAAGGAAAAAAATATTAAAGCTACTTTAATTTCTTTTAAAAATACTCATAGACAACATGATATAAAAAGCAAAATTAAAAATAAAACAGTTAGTTGTCTTAAGCAGTAGTGTATTTTATCAAGACTTGTCATTTTCTCTATTTACTAAGGTCGTAATTGATTATTTTTTAATTTTGGAATTTATTTATTCTGACTTAAAGTGGCTCCAATTGCATCTTTAATTGCTCTGGAAAATAGCCCCAGAGCAACGCCAAGAAACAAAAATCAAAATCTTTTATTGCTTGATCTGAAAAATTTATAAAAAGTGGTGTGCTTTTGACACACCACTGGGCCCTATTGTCTTAATTTGGGTAGAGTTTTACAAGTGCCTTTAATAAGTGTACCGAATTTTATCCAAATCGGTTAAAAGGTTTTTAAGATATTTAAAAAATACCGACTTTTTTAAAAAATTAATGTCCTGTATTTCAGAAATGAAGGACATATGTTTATAGAAACTTTTTTCATAAAAGACATAAGAAATTACCCCCTAAGTTTCGTACCTTAGTTAGGAAACACCCAGTATATCAATTTTTAATATTCTACAGGGTGTCTTAAAAAATAATAGAATAATTAATATCTTTGATAAATAAATAATTTACCTCATTTGCTGTATTGTGTGTTCCAACTATTCGTATAAACACCACAGGCCTGGGTGGAAATCTAATGACCTGCCATGATTTGCAACTTTCCCTCGTATTATCGACGACCATTTCCCATTCCCAGATGTTTACGGACGATTCGATGTAGTAGCTGTAGCTGCGATCATCGCAGTCCCACAAGAGAAGTCTTAAGCTTGATATTATGTAGGGTTGGCCTAAAACCAATAATTAATTTATTTATTGATATACATATATACGGAAACAGGTCTTCAAATAGTAACCAACATATCCAAAGTGGTGCAATTAAGAATTTTATTTTAGTTATGGGCATTGAAACAAGTATGGCATTATATCTATGTGAGCCAGCAATATAACATCATTGTCATGATTTTTTCAAAAATCTCAATATCTCAAAACCCTTTCAGTTTAGGTATAGGGATCGCTGCTAAAACTTACATTATTTTTACTCCTACAATCCACAAATGAACTAAAATACAGGGTGTTCCACTTAAAAAACACAAGTTTAATATTGTATCTTTTTTCTGGAGTACCCTGTACAGTGCCACCATCGGAGATGCAGCTGACACTCACAACGATTCATGTACAACCCTCTTGAAGCATTTTACAAGTTATGAACTGAGAAAAAATAACTGACAAAATTTTGCATCTGGCTTACAGTCTACTAGTGTAGACCTAAAACTAAATTCTAAACAGTTTCCTTAAATAAATTCTAACTCCCAACCTTTTAATGGACATTTTATATCACATGTTTCAAATTCTCCGCCATAACAATGATCAGGGAACAAGTGTCAAAAAGATTTAAACTTGTTTAATGCTTGGTCCTCATGTACGGGAAAATATTGCGGAACTGTGGAGATCTGAAATCATGTGACTGCCCGCAGACCAATGCTATTTGAATATTACGCTCGCGTGTTTCCGGATCTCCGTATTTCCGCAATAATTTAACCTACATGAGGACTAATCATCAAAATGTTTTTAACCACCCTTTATACAGGGTCTTCTGCGTAAAATTCAAACCATAATTTATGTACAAAGTTCTATAGCAAAGCCCAACCGTTTTTGACTTATTTTAAATTTTATGTCAAAAATGACGTTTACAAGCCTTTACATAACCATTAATTTCTTCTAAACAAAACCCTTTAATATGAATTGGGATTGGGTTTCTCGTAGAGAAAGAACTACTTTAGCTGACTGTATCTATATTTTTACAATTATTAAATTCAAAGTGGTCAAAAATAATCGTTAAAAACCTTAAAAGTCCATTTTTTAAATGAAAACCCCATCTTTTTTACCTTATCCTATTAAGCATCAAAAATATGGATAAGTTTGTATAAGGATGTCTATTCCAAAAATTTATAGTTTTTGAAATATTAAGAATTTAATGTTTACCTATTCTTACAATGCTTTTAAGTACGGCTTAGTTTGGCTTCTAGTTGGCCTTGACAACAAAATGCGGCGTCACAGCCAGCTACCCCGTACGTACCCGTACTTGAATGCATTGTTATAATAGATAAATATTAAAACGTTAATATTTCGAAAACTATTAGTGATTATGATAGACATCCTTTTCCAGACTCTACCACTTATTTTTAATGCCTAATAGGATAAGGTAATAGAAGATACCGGTTTCCATTTGAAAAAATTGACTTTTGAGGTTTTTGTCGTTACAACTTTAACGATTATTTTTGAGCAATTTGTATTCATTAATTGTGAAAATATCAATACAGTCTGCTAAAGATGGTTCTTTACGAGAAACCCAACCCAACTCACATTAAGGTTTTTGTTTAGAAGAAATTGATGGTTATGTAATGGCTTGCAAACGTCATTTTGACATAAAATTTAAAATAAGTCAAAACAATTGGACTTTAGAGTATAAAACATTATACCTTTCTTGTTGTAAAATATTGTGCAGTGCATTGTTTTCCGATTGCTAATAAAGTAAGTACCTACTTTTACCTTTGTTTTTAATTGCAAGCTCACATCAATTCAGTAGTTATGCATAGCACACATAATGTTGGATAGAGTGATGTTTCGGTGCATGATGTCGGCAAATGGCCGCTGCAGCTGGTTACTCGTTTGATCTCTCAAGCCTGTCTACCATATTTATAAGGAATGATTATGGCTCAAACACTTGGATTAGGTGAATGTCTCCTTGCACCTCTGTTTGTTTTTTAATTTTAGTACACTGAAATAAAAATTATTGAAATATATCTTGGTTATTTAATGGTCTGTTATACGTTTTTAATAAACCATTTATAAACGTCTAATATATACGCTTTGATTTACGTGTGTATTGTGGCTGCTATTTTACGTTATTTTTAATTTTCTTAAGAAATGTTTGGAGTTGAAAAGAAGTCGTCCATATTTCAAAAGAAGCCTGATATAACATATAAAAAAAAACAACAAAGTCTCAGTCTTATTACTTTTACTAATTAACCGTTAAGTAATGTGACATGTGTTTCGCTCCTAAGAGCATCATCAGACCTAAAAAATAATACAAACAAAACCAATCAATTTCAATAAAGACCTTAAAATGCGGAACGGGACGGGAGCGGGACGAATTTGGACACAAATATTCCTCATGGATATGAGATTATTGTTTTATGATGCGGGACCTATTTCCACAGCGGGATATATGCATCAAAACTCGCGGGTGCCGCGGCTCTCCTGTCAAAAAAAATAATTATTTCCTCTCCTTATAATGCGCAGTTGTAGGTAAATTAAAAAAATATAGCTGGAGACGCTCTAAAGTAGTGGTGGAAAAAAAGACTATTTGGCAAGATTTTACTGAAAAATCAAACATATATGACAGAAAAATGGACCAAATTGTTGTTGTTATTTGTACATATATTACCATTTATGTTAATCATTTTTATTTTTATTATTTTTATTCATGTAGGTAATATTATAAACTGTAAACTGTTTGTTTTTTTATATATTTTTTTAATTGTTGACCGATGTGGGATTAGTTATGTTTTTACACTTAAATTATGTATGCAAACACTTCGATTAAATAAACTATCTTCCTTTAATTTAAATCGTCGCGTCCCCGGTAAAATCTATTCTTAAAAAAGTAAAAGAGAAATACAAAACCTAGCTGTATTAATATTGCTCCAGAGCCCAACTGATGACAAGTGGTATCCAGAATCCCAGTCATATTGCTTAGTATCGCCATTTAGGAGAGCATTTCTTGCGCGGCTGGAATAACTTAAACAATCATTCAGAGTATTGCGGAAATACTTTAAAATATTAAAATCTCAGGATCTTGGTGTGAAAATAGATTGATTAAATTGTGTTAAAAATCGTACTACCATAAAGTACTGAGATAATGACAAATATCAGACTCGCTACTGACAAACAGCTGTAAAAGTATAAGTCCTATATAATATTGGGGCTGTGAGTTACTAGATGATAGTGATCTGCTTGCCTTATTATTTTAATAAATCTTACCCCTAGACTGTTGATCTTGAGTTTACATTGACGAGTTGCCCATTTAAATATATTAAAATTATTTCCATTTTCCATATCACCATGTATATGTAATAGACTGATTTAAAAAAATGCCTATTTTTTCTTGATTATATCGAAAATATTTTGGGAATCAAAAAAATCTGTGAAAGTCACAGCCCTTAACAATAATATTAAGATGTACCGCATGGCAAATTTTTATTTTTCCATTTTTTAACTCTTAAAATATAATTTGTAATATTTTCTCATTTTTTCCAATTTTGACGGAACTATCGTTTATCTAAAATTTTGTTAATTTTTTTTGTGTTCCAATTTTTTGTTTCACAGATGCTTAATTTAACTGTCAACTTGAAAACAAAAATTTATCATGCAGGCCTCTTAATATTAATGTTAAGGGCTGTGGCTCTTACAGGATTTTTAAAAATAATTTCAACCTTATTTTCGATATGATTAATAAAAAAAATAGTCGATTTTTATAAATCATTCAAATATTTAATGTTTTTAAAAATTTATAAGACATACCTTACTCCTTCATAACCACAGCACTTTTTTCCAGTGTGGCAACATTGTAATTTGGACTGATAATGTCGTTTATCATCTTAGGAATCTTCTGTTTGTACATGTTTTTCAGAATGTGACTAGATGAAACACCTAAAAAGGATAATTGAAAGGAACCATGCACCAAATCGCGAAAAATAGAGAGTTTGGGACAAAAACGACTTCCTTCTATTCAGTTTATATGTGTAAAAGTTCCACAAGCCTAGTTTAAAGTTTGCGCCATCTATACAGTAAAGGCCCAAACCACATAATGAGAAAATGCAGTTTTCTTTTATACTGGTTAAGCAAATAGGTATTGGGATATTGGCCCAATAAAGCAACAACAAAGAATGTATGTGACTCATCCAATCCGAAATGTTTACATGCGGGGTATTTACGTTAGACTATCTCTTTCCTCCACATTGCTTATGTGTTAAGTTATTATGCTTATCCGGTATAAAAGGATCCAAGAAGGTTCTTTTATATAAACTTATTGATGTACACTTTTTACTAAAAAATATTATTTATTTTTCCCCTTTGTTTAAACAGAACCGTGATACGTTGGATCTTTTGAAAGTACCATTCCAGTTTTATTTATTTATTTTAAAGGAACTATCGACCAAAATCTTAGTACGTCTACGGTTTCCAGAAAGTTATGGAATAAGGCATTCAGTTGAGGCTACCATTTTTCATTTTAAACGGCGTTTCATGTTTAAATAACAAAAATTAAAAATTTGTGAACTTTTGGTGCATTATTATATTTTTTAATAGAATCGACGTGACTGTGTCTGACATGTGTGAACGCGTCAATGTTAAAACAATATAAGGATATTTTTTTTTACTGAGACTGATAGAACTTGACGGATCGGGACTGAGACGTGAGTGATGTGTATAAATAGACCTTTAGATAGTATATTTAGCTTTACCTTATTTACAGTATTGTGTGTCCCAACTATCCTAATAAACTGCACCACTCTCGTGTCAAAGTACAGATACTGCCATGAACGACAACAATATTGACTGTAGTCCACTACCCGAACCCACCTTTGTTCCATTGAAACTTCAACATAATAGGAATACGATCTACAAAACATAAGTATTGGGTCAGTAATGTAAAAATTACTATTCTATTAAACAAGAGAAATATTGCACGGTAAAATAAGGCCAGGCACTAATAATACCGACCGTATTTGGACATCTGAGCTTGCGCAGATGCATGGTGGGATAAGGACTCCCTTCATAAGGATAGTGCCTTGCTTTATTTATGTCGTGTCGTGTATGTTTGGGTCGTGCCTTTTTTTGGTCTTACTTTAACTTCGGAACTGTTTATCTAACTGAACGGCTGCCGACCACAAAATCGAAAAGTTTTTAGAAGTAAAGATACTTAAAACCTTGCTTTTTTAAATGTATTACTGTAATTGTGTAAAACAAAACCCTACAACACAAAACAATATAGAAAAACTACTAAAAAAATGTTCCCATTTTTTTAGGTTAATAGCACTGTCAACATGATTTGCAATAAATCTAAATTATGGGTACAAGCACTATTTAGATAAGGCCAGTATTAATAATACCGGAGCTTAATAAGGCAACTTGCAATAATTCTCTATTGTGTTGGATTTTTTGAAATAAGGCTACTTTACTCTTAAGCAGAATTTTTATGTACTCTGTATATTCTCAACTTCTAATAGAACTAACTACTGCTAATATAGTTCAAAACTATGTACCATCTTTTAGGTAGAATCACACTTAATGCACCACACTAACTAATATTACAAGGTTAGTAGAAAAAACGGGAACAGTGGAGTATCCGAGCAACCGGTAAATATAAATGAACAATTTGTGCAAAGGGTAACATGAAGAATTTAAAAAATTATATTACTAAGGTTGCCAAGTTTATAGATTTCTCTCTTGGTTGAGGAATTTTAAAATTTAAATGGGATAACCTTTTTTTTATTGTTATCAATTGCTTGTATTAACTTTAATATGACCTAATATTATCATTTCTTTAACCCTGCCAATTTAGAAAATTAGTACAGGAGAGTAACTGGACAGTTTAAATTCAGGAATTGCATTTGCAATGTTTCATAATTATTCCCTTTTTCTGACTTCTTTAAAAGAATCATGGAAACGACGCAAAAACGCTATTCATGAATTTAGAAAGTCCAGTTTCACCCCTGGACTAATTTTGACAAATATTGGTTGTATCGTTTTTAGATAATTGACCATACCTAGCCGTTTGTGTATTTATTTCAAAAACAAGATGCCATATATCCAAAATTGACAGGAGTAAAAAGATATCAGGTCATAATAAAGTTGATACAAGCAATTGATTACAATAATAAAAATAGGGTATTCCATTTAAAATTTTAAAATTCCCTAACCTACAGAGAAAACTATAAACTTGGCAACCTTGCAAATACATTTTCTTTAAAATTCTTTATATTCAGTTACCCCTTGGCACAAAATTTGGTTCATTTATATTTGACGATTGCTGAGATAATCCACCGCTCCAGTTTTTTCTACTAACCTTGCATATTGAAACAATACAAAAAAATTTATTACCTTATATCTCTATCCCACAACAACATCCTTATGTGATTTATAATAGAGGGTACTCCCAACTTTACAATAATGCCCTGATCAGCAGGCCCATTGATGGCATGTCTCGTGTATCCTTTGTCCATATCGTAAGTGTAGTAGTCACCATCAAGTAAAAACTCTGTTAATTCACCTGCTACCACTTTAGAACCTGTCCTAGGGCAAGCTACATTTTCATCAACAACTAAAATAAAAAAATTAAGTATTACTAATGTTACAACAATACAATCATGTTCGCCGTCATAAAGAATTTTAGTCAATTAAAGGCGATGAAATAATAAAAACAAGTATTTTGGACATACTTAGCTGTCCTCTATGTGGTGAAACCACTAATCCTACAATTGGTCCTATCAGCAATTGCATCCAACAGAGCATCTGGCTTAACCAGACCTGCCGGCCTCACAACTGACAATAAGTCGGCTACACTCATCAGGGGGAGCCTCACGCATTTTATTGCTCGATCATTTTGATCCTAAAATTAAAAAACAAAAATAGGAAAACTTACTAAATAGGATAATATAAAATTTTATTAACTAGACATTATATTTTTCAGATACATAAAATCACATACATAAATGAAAAAAAAGTTTAGGACAAGTCGAAAGACACAAAAAAAAACATACTTACCTCATTTGCTTTACACCAGTTGCTGACACCTTTAGAAAATTTCCACTTCAGGGGCAAAAACGAGTCTCTCTGGAGCAGCTCTACGAGTGCAGCCTAAAATTAAATATATATTGTTTAAAAAAAGTCCTTGGTAAATGTACCATTCGGACTGAAGACTTAAGAACGACCAGATTTGAAAAATAGGAAAAAATAGTTATATAAAATTAACAATATTTTTCAGCTAAATCATTTGGATAAAAGTATTCAGTTTCCTGATCGGTTCAAGCCTTAAAGCACTTTTAAACACTAAACTCACTTCAGTTTACAACATTAGCTATAGAATGTAATTTAAAACTTAACCCTCAAAATTAAAGGAGGCGTAAGAGCGGCTTTTACAATATCGCGTCAACTCTAACCTAAGGGTTTGGCACAAAGGGTTGAGGCCCTAGCTCTAAAAATATATCAATGCTACATAATGTCACTCTTT
>JACEGR010009075.1:0-30034 GCA_014170235.1 Listronotus bonariensis
TTTATTGGTACAAGAGACCAGAGAGGGACTAATAAATGTCTAATAAAGAAACTTTTATATATTGTTCCGTATCACCTCGTATAAAAACACGGCCTTCCTTTTTATACCTTTATTAACAATGGAACGTAACTATGGTTACAACAACGACAAAATCTTCACTTGTCAGTGTCTCGAAGTTTACAGCACAAAAGTCGAATCTATTCTAACTGATCGGAGCTTTCCCGTCGCCCTTTTATAGTATGGTGGAAGAGTAAAGAATGATCTAGAATCTTCGAGAAATATCGCGAAAACTCCATAGTACAGGATGGCATAAAAGTTCTTAATGGATAATTCGGGCGTTTTCGGAAACCTTCGAAAGTGATGAAAGAACTTGGAAAAATTAAGGTAAATTATTTAAATAAATTAACAAACCAAATTAAATGATCCTAACTCTCTAAAATTCGATAACCTAAACACATTTTTGAAAGTCTGTAACAATATATTAAAAAGGGTGTCTTTAAAAAGTGCGTAAAAAGCAAACACACATTCCTAAAAAAATTCTTAATACTTGGTATACAGTGTGTCCAAGATAAGGATCCTAAGCATGGAAATCTCAGTACCTATTGGAGATACAGCTTAGGTTAAATTAGGAAAAAGTTGTGTTTTTCAAAGCTTATTTACATGCCGTATAGAAACTTTAAAACATTTCATGGCCTGCTGAGATATTTGGCAAAAACGAAAATTGACTATATCGATTTTATTTTTTCTGACTTTATTTGAAGAGGTATAAAAAAACTAAAAACACTTTTTCATTGGCACTTTTTAGCTACTAAATGATGGTATTCTGATCAATAATGGACATATTATATGTAAGTGTTGGATAAACACATTAATACTTACTGACTATTCCTTTAACTTTATGATCATCCTTTCCAATATCAATTATAAGATCTTTTAGTGCAGATTCGTCAGCTGCATTTAATTCCAGCAAATCATATTTTCTTTGTGCTTCTTTTAAATCATTTACAACCTAAAATAGACAACACATATTTTTTAATTCTTCAGTACTAGTTCTAGTTTACAAATTACGAAACGGATTTTTGTATTACCGCTATAAGTCTGAAACAATAGTATTTTGCAGTTTAATCTGAAATCACGATGTGTTGTATTTAGAGTGTATTTAAAAAATTTCGTGGTAGCCTAATTTTTAGATGTTACATCATTTTTTCATTCTATTGACATTGTCAATGTACCAAAAAGGTAAATATTGCATTTTACAGCACCTTCTATGGTAGGGGAGCCCACGAGGGGAGTTTGGGATTTACTACAGCGCGAATATACCGAAAGATACCTTGTACCCGGTTAAGTACCTCCACCAAATATGAGCCACGCATACAGGGCCGAAACAAAAATATATCCATCAAACATTGTCGAGCGCGGCAGGCTAAAATAGGGTAAGTTAATTACGTGCTAAACAGTGTATATTCCACTAATCTGACAAATTTGGGAGTGGCGTAAAGGAAACAGAGGGCTACAAAAAAGTCAGTTTAAAATTTTCGAGCGTAGCTATTTTTTATTTTGAAGAAAATAATTAAGGGATAACGAAAAATATTTAATCCGATATGATCCAAACGATTTCCACAAGCCAATATAATAATAGTACTGTTATGACATATTTAAAAGTCTATAGTCACTTCCCCCACCGATTAAAAGGCATACATTATTAACATTTTTTTCTTCTTATCATTTAAGCGTTGCAACCCAATAGGTCTCTATAACGGTAGAGTAAATTCCTATTTAGCATCGGGGCTCCCCTACTATAAGGCAAGGCGCGCACTGAAATGGTACACAAGTGCGGTGGCGACCAGGTGGTAGGTAACTGTCAAAAGAAATATTTAAAACCTGTATAAATAAATACAGAAGCGCTCACTAGAGTGGCAATTTATAGCGAAAACTAAAAGTTACAGAACAAATCTGATTGCACAATCTCGATTTTGATTTTTGAAACAAATTCAGTGGTGAAAGTAAATCCTGGCTAACTTAATTCGTTTTGAAGATACAGAATGTTTTTCAAGTTTTGTCAATTTGGCCAGGCACTTGTAACTAGCATGATTTTGGGGATGAAAAAGGGTTTAGGAATGTTTTACGTAGAATTCAGTGGCGTACCTATATTTTCTCTATTTTTTAAACTTGTAACACAAGGTTAGGTTTAATAACACCCTTTATATTTTATCACCAATAGAAATGTCTCCTTAAAAGCCGTAAAAATACCACATTTAATAATTTTAATTTGTCCTACTTTTGGAAATATAGAAATCGTCAGGAGTTTAAGAATAAAATGGCATTAAAAAAAAAAACAAACTGTATATTTTGTCACCATTAAAATGATATTTAAAAGACCTTTAAGGATTTCCACATTTAAACTGAATATTTCTAACAGTTTCGGAAATATGCGCTTTAGATGGTCATATTTCCCAAACTATAACTATAACATATCAAATATGTTATTTCTTATAGCTTTTAAGGAGACCTTTCAACTGATGATAAAATATACAGAGTGTTCCATAAAAAACAACTTTGTGTTATAACTTGAAAATAAAAGTTAATGGAGGAAATATATGTATGCCACTGAATTCTACGTAAAAATCTCTAGACCTTTTCTATTTACATTTTTATAAAAAGGATCTCCAAAACGAATTAAGTTAGCCGTGATTTACTTTCACCACTGAATTTGTTTCAAAAATAAAAATCGAGATTGTTAAATCACATTTGTTATCTCTTAGAGTTTTTGTTTTATCCTGCCACATCCGTTCAAAAAATAAAAGAGGAGGGACATTAACGCAATGCACTAAATTTAAACGACCCCCATAAACGTCTAGGTTATGGTATCCATACAGGAACTACTGTTTAATGTGGATTCTGAACCACACTATCCAAAATTTAATTAGCATACCTGTTCTGCAACATTGGGCAAAATGTCATTCAGTTCTTTCTCAGTCTTTAAAGTCTGTAAGAGAATCATGATGTGGTCTTTCAGTGATAGCTTAAAGGAATTTATTGTCTGTAGATCAGCACCGGCATTACTTAAGGTTACTAATAACACTGTTGCAGCAGCGACCAACCGAAATGTACGACACTGCAGATCGTATATCCTTTCTTCGTCGAGAATAAATGTTTCTGGATAAGGTTGTGACCTGAAAGAAAATCGGTTGAACATAAAATTATAATTTTGATTTTATTAAAATAGTTTATAATATTTATCCAACATTATTATATGATTTATTACAATATACCGGGTGTCCTTGCCGGTGGCTCACCCCTATAATTTTTTATTTTTGAAGGTATAAAAATAAAATTTGGTACATACCCTATATTTTTACTTATTTGAATTGAATTGAAATTAACCCATTTCCCCTTTTGACATCTAACCTTAACATATTTTTAGGTTTCAGTCAAGAGTGCCGTGAATGCGATAAAACGGCAAATTCTTTATTAACTATTCAGGGAAAAATTGGTGTGTCAGTCTTTTGTTTTTTATAACCTTTGCAGACTAATCTAAAGTTTGCAATATCTTATTTATGGTCTTAGGTCAATGTTTTCAAATGAATTATAGGTAGCTCACTATAATAGCTAAAAAGAATATTTTTATACAATTTAATACTACTCAATTAGCATTTTAGTTAACTGTTTATTACAAAAATCCGTAGGATCTGATTTTATTTAACAGCATCAACTAGCTCGATAGTTGTAGCCAGTATTACAGAAAATAAAAGTGGTTAGTGGTTATTGCATAAGATACTGCTTATTTTTTCAAAGGTTGACCTTAAAGTAGAAAATAATTTTTGTACTCCAACTAAATATTATTTAGGGGTCTTAAAGTTTATGGGAAAAAGATGTTTGTATTACCAGTGCATATTTTACAGAAGTGTCTGAGACACGACGCGACGTCCGCAAAACGGGACGGGACTGATCGAGGGAGAGGGAAAATATTTTATAAGACAAACAGAGTTAGGTTCATGATATAAGAAATACAAGGTAGGATTAACAGCAATTCCAAATTGGTTCGCTCTGCGCAATGACTTAGCGATATGCATTTTTCCCCCGCAACATTTAAATTGGAATAAAAACTATAATGTTTGTGAGTTTTGGTCATTTTTTTATACCAGGGAGCTTTTAAAGAAATAAGTTTTTAGAATAACATTCCAGTTACTATAAGAATATAGTGTTTGATGTTAACTAGTTTTAAATGTTACTTTTAGCATAAACGGAACTTATTTAATAAAGCACCGTTTAAATAATTTAAAAGAAATTATATTATACGTGAACTGGTTTTAAAGTCATAAACCTGCCGAAAAGAAAAGTAAAACGCAAAATTAACTGTTTGAAACACGACTACAAACGTATGGTTTCAAGTAAGATTACATCGCTTGATAAACGTCATGCGCAAGATCCTACCTTGTGTTCATTGTATAGTTAGGCTAGTACTGAAGCTTAGAATACACCAGCCTTTCTAAAAATGTATAACTTGACGTTTTGTTGTTTTTGACGTTACTACTGCACTCTGGCCGCCGCTATTTAGACATTTTTCAATTTATAAACCCGATGTTTGCCTTCTTAACTCTCAGTGTCATAACTGTCATTAGTAACTGAATCCTTGCCACTGTTTAAAGTATTTTTAGCTTTCTATTTTCTTTTATCTATTAAAGCTTATGAAACCGTTTGAAAATTAAACCTAAAAACACTAAATATGTGAAATGTTTTCGGACGTCAGTGAACAAGCAATATTTAAACATAAAAACAATAGGAACGACACGGAACTGAAACCAAACTGCGTACGGTACCGGCAATGTCATTTATAAATGACTACATTAAACGCCAAAATATTAATTTTTCAATCGGAAAATCAGTGGCAACGAAAACGATTAATCGACCCTATTATATACTATACCTAATAATTTAGATAACTTACCGATCCCAGTCTAATAAATCTATGCAAGCTCTCGTAAACGCTTGCTTGGAACAATTTCTAATAAACGTTTCATATTCTATGTCTGTCGGTACTGGTTCATTTGTGTTAATATGTTTTAAAAGCCAGTTCCTCGTATGTTGAAGACCATCTAAAATTTAAAAAATAAAAGCTGTAATCTTAATTAGATAAGTCCTGTTGATAACCCTTATTTTAAATAGTCGCTTTATTTAGTATTCTTTTACCACATAAAAACTAGGTTTACCTATTTGAACTGCAAGATATTTAGCAAACTTTTCTCGTTCCAATTCCACACTGTGATTTATAATATCGGGCCGGATTATTTGTAATGTAAAGTTAGCCATATCAAGCTGCATTAATTCAAGTGTCTAAAATTGGCGAATAATATAATATTATACATGCAGTTACAGTATACAGACTGGCTAAACTTGAACTTGGGATAGGATTTATAACACAGGGTGGCCGCCGAGGTATCCTTCGGATATGAATTCTATGACTAATTTTAAGCAAAAATGATTCTATTCTCTTTTTTCGAATTCCTAATGATTCTTGAATTATTTAAGTTTGAAGTTGCCAAGATATAAATTATAGAGTAATGAAATAACATTGTTGCGGCTAGTTTGCATATGTATTTTAATATTAAACACCTTGAGTTGTCATAATGTTACGATTGGCAGCTGTTGGTTATTTTATTTTTTTGCATAACTGGGGAACTAAAACTGGAAACGAGAGTTGCGACGAAAGATTAAATTATGCATTGCACAGGGCCGAGGTCATATTAATCATCTTTAATAAATTGCACTGTTATTATGTTTTTATTAAAATATCATGTTTTCTCTTAAGCTTCAAACTTAAAAATCAGACAATTCAAAAACCGTTAGGAATTCGGAAAAGTTAATAGGATAATTTTTGCTAAAAATTAATCATATAATCTATATCCGAAGTATCTCGGACACTCTCAGCGGCCACCCTGTATAAGAAGAAATATGTAAGTTGAAAAGTAATAAAGAATCACATTGTTTCATTCTCATGTATCTCTCACTTGTATTTCAGTGGTATAGTTATATAGAATCTAGAGTATGTGTTTTAGAATTATGGGATCAAACTTCTAGGGGTTACTTCAGTGCAACAGCAGAAAACATTCGAGTTTAGGTTTAGGGACCCATGTCCGGAAAAGTGTCACTACGGCCCTAAGACGCATTAAAATTTATAAAGACGACGAATTGCCTAAATAGGATTTAATAAATTTATTTTTTGCCTTTTGTACATGATATCATTATAACAATTATTAAATAAAAAATAATAATAAATAAAATTATTAATTAAAAAAAATACATTTTTAAACATTGACATTTTGAACAATTGTTGTGATAATATCATGTAAAAAAGGCAAAAATTAAATGCACATATTTGGGCAATTCATCGTCTATCTAAATTTTAACGAATCTTAGGTCTGTAGTGCCGTAGTGACACTTGTCCGGATATGGGTCCCTACCCTCAAATGATTTCTGTTGCAATGAATAACCCCTAGAAGTTTGATCCCATAGTTCTAAAACACCCTGTACATTTTTAAACTTTCTATCAACACACCACCTTAAAAAATTAAACTATTTAGGCCCCATAAAATTAAAAATAAATAACTGAAAATACCAACCTCTAATATACCTTTATACAATTCCACAATATCCGTTGTTTCCTCAGCTGTTGAATCTTTTCATCTCTTACTTGTGCACACATTTTGGCCATAAAAGATATTATGAATTGTGCATAATACTGCAAGGGTACATAAACTCATTATGAATTAATAGGTATTTTTATTAAAACATCTACACTAAATTGGGAAACAAGATTTTTTTTTAAATCTGAAACCTTTCAGATATGTGTTTTAAATTCGACTCTAAAGAATTCTCGAAAAATAAAAGAGTAATTTGTGTCAAATTAAATCACCAACTTTACAAGCATCCAAAATAAAACCGAAATTTGGAAATATTATTTTATTTTTCTTGGCTCTAAAACGATATACAGTATGTCACAGGATAGGTGTTATAAGAGGACAAATGGACCAAAAATTTTCGAATTTTTAAATGTTCTTCTAGGAAAACTGGTCGCATGGTACAACACTGATAAATACCAACTTTTACTCCGATTGGTAATATACAAGGCAAGCTATAATTAAAAATATAAAAAATGACCAAGAGTAAAGTACCTTTATTTTAAAAAATAGAACAAAATTGTATAAGGAAATGTTGCAGAGAATTAAATTTTGTCAAAATTTAAAGTTAAAGAATTAAAGTAAAAAATATATTTATTTTTGTCAATTTTTTACATTAGGCATTAACAGTTTGTAAAATACTTGGCTTAAGGCAGCGAATTTTAAAAAAATATTTAAAATTATTAAGTTTTCTTTTAAATTTTGCTTCCTCTTGCCAATTTTTAAGTTGTAATGCATAATGTAAAAATTGAAAATTATATTTTTTTACTCTCATGCTTCAACTTCAAATTTTGTCAAAAAATGTATTGCCATACAACATTTATTTATACAATTTTGTTCTATTTTTAAAAATAAAAGTAGTTAGCTCCTGGGCATGGTTCATATTTTTAGTTATAACTCGCCCTGTATAACACCAATTTTAATATAATTTGGTATTTATCTGTTTTGGACCATGCGACGAATTTTCCCAAAATTTCGTTTTATAATTCAAAATTTTTGGTCCATTTGTTACACCTGTCCTGGGACACACTGTATGTATACAAACTGTTCACAAATGGGGTTTAGAATTAGACCTTAAGATTAGGGCCGATATAACCCATGTACTGAAGATGCTCGACTTATTGTCTTTTTATGTCTGGGTGATGTCAGCCAGACCGGACCTACAGCTTAACGTAGGTTCCGAACCACGGTCCTGTTCCCAACGACTTAGGACCACGTTACCTCCCAGGGGAATATCTGATCCTTCCAACTGGGTAGGGTCCGCATGTCTACGGTTACATGTAGAACACGACAAAGTGTGTTCCGGCGCGTTAGTCCTTGCTACCTATTATTAGCGTCGATACATTTTGCACTTTGTGTGTGTTCAAATTCAAATCCGGCGCGGCGCTTTGGTCCTTTGGAGGCCTTACGCGTCGATATATGTGTTTTCCACTTGTCTGTTGTTGGGCTAACCACTAAATTTCTGACCAAACTTATGAAAAAGTATTTTGACCGGGCCAGGATTTGAACACAGCCACATCGGTTGTGCGCCCAACGACCCAGCGCTTTGACTCACCAGGCCATTACCCGACTCATTGGGTTTACAAGAAGACAAAATTTCATAAAAAAAAAAAAAAATTGATAAAAAAAATGTTGATTCTAAAAAATATGATTTACAAGGAGATAATTTTGTTTTCGTGTACAGGGTTTGCAAAAACTTTAAAAACATAATTTGTCCCCAAAAGTAAACTTACTTTATTTTTTATTTTTAAACAAAATATTTAGTAAATTTATCTATACTAATACATATATAAAGAGGTAAAGTTTGTAACTTTGTGATTTTGTGGGTTTGTAGCCGCTAATCTTCGGAAGTACTGAACCTATCATAAAAATTCTTTCACAATCAGAAAGCTACACTATTCAGGAGTGTTATAGGCTATATTTTACTATGATTAAACAAAAGTTCAGACATTAACGCCCAATGAAGTGAGCACGGGTCGGATATCTTGGATAAACAATAACTAAAATTCGATATTGACGTTACTATTCTCACTGGATTTTAATGCGTTTTTTTAATAGATAGACTGATTTAAGAGAAAGGTTTATATGTATAATATTATAAAAAAACATATACAGAATGGTAAAAAAAGTTTACATTATAATTTGATATTACTTAACGAATTTTGATGCGGTTTTTTTTTTAATAGATAAAGTGATTCAAAAGAAAGGTTTATATGTATAATAATATAAAAAAAAACATATACAGGGTGTTTAAATAATAGTTTACATTTAAAATTTGATATTGACGTTACTATTCCAATTGAAAAAAAAGTTTTTATAGGAATTGTGCACAGGTTTCTATGGTTTATAAAAAATATAGACTTGCCACACAGGATGGGTCAAATAGATGTTATATAAAAAAACCCTTACAACTAAAATGCATTCTAACTATGTAATTAAACCATCCAGAGGTTTACAAAATTTCCTAAATATAAAGATTGAAGAAGGTGGAATTGTTTTACTGCAAATTTAAGCGTGCGAAGCCGCGGACAAAATCTAGTTAAGAAAAAAGTTTTAACACAAAATTTTATTGAACTGCACAATTATAGAAAATCAAAATTTTCTTCTTCATGAATCATCGTGGACAGCCTTTATATAAAAACTAAACATTGTATTATAAGTTAAAATTATTAGATTTTTCATTTTTCCTTAGGTTCTTCAGTGTAATAAATAAACGCGAAGCTACTATGGGGCTAAGCGGGGCAGTGCCTCGAGACCCCTAAACTCAGGGGGCTTCTTGAAGTAGGACGTAAATATAAAATAAAAAATAACAAAACAAAATTTTTTCTATATTTAAAATCCTTTTTTGTCGAAGCAAGTCAAGTAGGGTATAAACCATTTTAAATAATGTAGTTAGTTGGGCCCTCCTTTATTTTTTTAACTGCCCCAGGGCGTTTGCTTACTTACTGAACTTCTTAAAGTGTTTTATTTTAAGAAGGTGAAGACCCTTATTTTGGGTGGTTGAAGTACGTCGAAATTTCAAATACTCTACTTGGGGCTTTCCTTCATTTTTTGCCCTGGCTTACGTATGTAGCTACGCCACTGGAAATACATGGTTTTTCTTGCAAGTGATTAAAAATATAATTGCGCGTTTGCAAAGGTTATATAACCCTAACGAGAACCCTACCATTTTATAGTGTTAAAGATCTTAATGTAAATGATCGAATTTTAAAACACGGACTAACCAATACAAATAATGCCTATCTTCCTTATACATTTAAAAATACACTTTTTTATCTGTAAATCATACCTACATTAAAATCAAGAATACCCTTTTCTGCTTGTTGCCTAATTAATGAAATATCTAAAACTTCTGATATCTGTTGTTTGATTTTTGTATGTTGAGGTAGTAACAGATCAAACAAACCCTGCTTAACTTCTTCCAAGAGTATAAAAGCCTAAAAATAATTGTTAGCTGAAACATTTTAAATAACATTAAGAAGCACATACTGGGTTAGTAAAAAGTACCGAAACTATTAAATATCTTTAAAACCGCTAAGGCTATATTTACCAAATTTTAAATCTATGGTGTTCTGGACATGTGGAATTAAATAGTGATATCGGCACTGTTGTCAGATTTCCCAGTTTTGTGCTTCACGTATTTTTTCATTTTTTAAAATGTAATACCTCATCGTTTTATATTGCATTAAATTGGGCAAATCAAATTTAGTAATTTTCTACATTTTAAAAATTTCGTCTCTATTAGTTGTCGAGATATGATACACTACACTTTCAGCTAAAAGTAATTTAGCGCCTAAATATATTTTAAACCGCTAAAGTTGTGTTTACAAAATTTGGTATTTAGGGGTTTTTCAGCATGCCTAATTGATGAGTATTATCAGCATTGTTGCCAAATTTTAATAAAATTGCGGTGCTGTCATATCTCGGTAACTGGTAAAGATTGAATTTTGAAATTTTGGAATCTTACCAAAGTTGGCACGCTCCTTTTATTGCACTTAAAATAAATAGGGCATTCTATTTAAAATACCAAAAATATTACATGTAGCGCAAATCTGAAAGGTCTGGCAACAATGACAGTATCACTGATCAATTCTCCTTGGCAAGAAACCTTCAAATGTCGAAATTTGTAAACGAAGCTTAAGCGGTTTTGGAGATATTTGAACGCATCTGAACTTTTTACCTAAAATGCTGTGTTGTCATATCTTAGCAGCTAGTTAACATGCAAATTTGAAAATTTGTGGACTTATTAAATTTAGTTTTCGCAAATTATTCCAATGAAAATAAACGGGGTATTTCATTTACAAAAACCAAAGGGATACGTGTAGCACAAAACAGGAAAATCTGGTAACGAGGCCAACATTACTATTAAATTCTTCATGCCCCATACATTCTAGATACCAAATTTGGTAAATGTAACTTTAGCGATTTTATATAGATATTTAAGAGATGCAGTACTTTTTACTAACCCAGTATGTATACTCATTAAGCTCAATAATATATAGGATCCTATAAATTACAATCCTGATTTTTCTGTTATAAAAGGCAATTTTAGATTTTAAAAAAATATTGTGACGGTTCAAAAACTTCTTAGAATAAACAGACCCGGTGTTTCACCGACCATCAGTAACAAAGCTCGGCTGATTCTTTTCATGTACGGGCAAAAACACCCTGTGTATTGCGTTACCATTAAAAATATATATTATTTTGAAGGGCTTTAAGACAATACACATGGGATATGTCTATCTTTATAGTTTTTATATGGTCATCCAAATCTGAAAATTATGTTTTTTTTTATCTCTACAGCTCCAAGCTATAACCACGAAGTTAAGTGTGATAAATGAAATGGACATCATTTCTACGATTTTTTAGATTTGTATGACCCTATTTCCAAAACTATAAGAGTTTTACATGTTAAAATATTTTCTTAAAGCTCTTTAAAATATATAAAAGTGCTCGCCATAAAAATCGGGACAAGCAATTTTTAGCACCATATTTAACTTGTAGTAACTTTGGAAATAAAAAATATTTTAAGCTGCGGGTTTCGGTATGTTAATGCCCATTTCGTCTAGATAACATGACGCAAAATGATTTTTGAAAAATAATCAAATGTTTATGACAGGGGGTCAATGAACAGATGCAACATTACAAAAAGTTTAGAGGTGTGTGATTCCGGTAATATATTTTTTTCGCATTTAAACATAGGTCATTAGTAAAGTAACATCAAAATCTCCAGACGTTTTTGCCAGTTTTTTGATTACAGCCCTTTAGCCCCAGAGACACTACTAAACAAAAAATGTGTCAAAACTTTGCTACCAATATCTTTAAAACGCTGTAACTTAAAAACGGCTTTACCGATTTTGACCAGGTTTTCACATTCTGAAAGCTTATTTTCTGGTTCTTTTTATTACCTAACCACTTTATTGGTACATGGCTATTTCTATAAAATACAAGGGTCAAACAAAAAGTAAAGATAAAATTGCACAAAATGTGGCTATTGTTCGTTTTAAGCTATGACAATTATGCTGTACGTTGTTGTTTGGTTTGAATTGGTCAATATGCAGCTTTGGTCAATACCTCTGGACGGTTTTTTTACTTTTTCGATTAGTGCCTTATGGCCACAGATACGCTACCAGGCAGATCCATTGTCCTAAAATGTGTCTTTTGTGGATTTTTTGATGTGATCTGGAAATTTTAAATTAATTACTACTTAATGATTTTTTTTCGTACAGGGTAATCAAACAAAACTGACTCTTTCATTATACAGGGTGTTTCAGATTTTAATCGGGAAAATTTAATAGACGATAAAACATGAAAAAATAAAAAAGTCTATATAAACATGTATGTTTTAAAGCTTCGTTCTCGAGATACAGGGTGTTAAAGTTTTGGAAAAAATAGTTTTTTATTCTTAGCTCAAAAATCCCTTGGCCGATTTTCCTTAAACTTGACAGGTTTGTTTCTCATGATAAGAGGTATCATTTGATGTAATAAGATTTACCGTAATTATTGCAGTGGCGTCCCAGAGGGCAATCTAGTTAGTAAAGATGGAAAAATAATGGTACGCCACTGCTTTTTTAAATTTTGTATTTTTTTTAGATTAGGCATTTAAAAATACAACTTTTTTGTTTCTTGTTAATTTTTCGTATCTTGCTTTGTTTTCGAGAAAAAAATAAAAACTAATACTTTATTGCTTGGCCCTATAGAAAAAATCAAGAAAAATACAACTTTTGTTTTTAAATGTTTTTTCGTATTTTGCTTCATTTTCGAGAACACAAAATAATAAAAAAATCCTGTTCTTTAGTGGCCTCCTAAAACATACATTTAATGTTTTTATTTTTTTAAATAATAATTGTTGCTTTACACATACAAATGGATGAAAGTAAATTTAATTTGCATGCATCTGATGGACGAATCTTGGTTTGGAGGGAGAGGAATGAAAGGTACCGTGAGGAGAATATGGAAGCAAGGGTTGCGTTTGGTGGGGGTGGTGTTACTTGTATGGGGTGGTATCATGAGTAATGGAAGAACGGAAATGGGTATTTTGATAGGTGAGACTATGAATGCGAATAGGTACAGGGATTTGTGTTTGAATGAACCTGTCAAGTTTAAGGAAAATCAGCCAAGGGATTTTTGAGCTATGAATAAAAACTATTTTTTTCCAAAACTTTAACACCCTGTATCTCGAGAACGAAGCTTCAAAACATACATGTTTATATAGACTTTTTTATTTTTTCATGTTCTATCGTCTATTAAATTTTTCCTATTAAAATCTAAAACACCCTGTATAATGAAAGAGTCAGTTTTGTTTGATTACCCTGTACAAAAAAACATCATTAGGTAGTAATTAATTTAAAATTTCCAGATCACATCAAAAAATCCACAAAAGACACATTTTAGGACAATGGATCTGCCTGGTAGCGTATCTGTGGCCAAAAGGCACTAATCGAAAAAGTAAAAAACCGTCCAGAGGTATTGACCGAAGCTGCATATTGACCAAATTTCAAACCAAACAACAACGTACAGCCCAATTGTCATAGCTTAAAACGAACAATAGCCATATTTTGTGCAATTTTATCTTTACTTTTTGTTTGACCCCTGTATTTTATAGAAATGGCCATTTACCAATAAAGTAGTTAGGTAATAAAAAGAACTAGAAAATAAGCTTTCAGAATGTGAAAACCTGGTGGAAATCGGTAAAGCCGTTTTTAAGTTACAGCGTTTTAAAGATATTGGTAGCAAAGTTTTGACACATTTTTTGTTTAGTAGTGTCTCTGGGGCTAAATGGCTGTAATCAAAAACTGGCAAAAACGTCTAGAGATATTGATATTACTTTACTAATGACCTATAATTAAATGCGAAAAAAAATATTACCGGAATCACACACCTCTAAACTTTTGTAATTTTGCATCTGTTCATTGACCACCCTGTATACCATGAACATTTGATTATTTTTCAAAAATCATTTTGCGCCATGTCATCTAGACGAAATGGGCTTTAGCAAACCGAAATCCGCAGCTAAAAATATTTTTTATTTCAAAAGTTACTACAAGTTAAATATGGTGCTAAAAATTGCTTGTCCCGATTTTTTTGGCGAGCACTTTATTTATTGGTAATGCAATATACAGGGTATTTTATTTATTAAGTGCCCGTTTACTATCAAATTCCTGAGGATGGCTATATTTCCAAAACTATTAATAATTGGATATATCACATAAGGACTTTTTTAAAGCTCTTTGATAGATCTTTCGAATAGTAATATAATAAACAAGCAGTTCCACTTAAAAATAGCACAGTTTTTTGAAATAAATTAAAAACTCGATGTTCAATTGTTTTTCTGTTGGCAGCAAGTTAATTAACGAAAAATACTACTACTTCTCTAATTTAACCGACTTTGTATCTCCAATAATAAAGACGTTAGCAAGAGTGCCGAAGTAAGTGTGATCAACCTGTATAATAAGACAAAATAAGATATGGCCTTATTTTCTAGGGCCTAGGTGAACTCACATCTAGAAAGAATTTTCGTATTTCAATTTTTTTATCTTATGTCATTGTTATGTTTTCAATATTTTTTGTTATTTATTATTATTGACAAGGTTCCATGCTCTTTTATTGGTTTTTGTGAATAAATTAACGATTATCAGCCATTTAATGGTGAGAGGTACAATATTAAAGAACAGAAACTTTTTATTTAGGCCACAGATGTATTCCTGTCCCCATAATCCATTGTTTTTGTCTATATTTAAAATTATTGGGTGCTGCTGTTATCTAAAGATATACATCATATAATTTACGAAAGCTTTATTCACCTTAGTATTAGTCATTTGGTAAGAAAAAAAAACAAAAAAGTGCAATGCAGACCAGGCGTCCTTAGCGAAAAAGGATACAAAGGAAGTAAAATTTCAGTTATTTGCACCATATATCTTATCCTAATAAGGAAAGCAAGGTCAGATATAAAAACAAATATTTCGTAAATGTTAATAACCTCAATATGTTCAATATATTTTACAACAGAATCGTTCACTTTAAAAACCACATGTCAAACATTTTTAAAATTGGGTTTTTGCAACTATCGTATTTAAACCAATTTAATTTTTTTATATACAGGGTGTCCAGAAACTTTTTATAATAACTTTTATACCTATTTAGATATTAAAAAGAAAATGGAAGATGTCTTCTATGCATCAAAGAACATTTTTGACGTCCAAGGCAAATTGTACGTCAAAAAATGTCCTTTGATGTTTAGGAAACGTCTCCCAAGTTTTTAAAAACATAGAGATGGATATAAAAGATTTACCAAAAACGATTATTTTTAAAAAAAATTTACCCTGGAGTTTCAAAAGTAGACGTTTAAGACATTCATTTATATGAAGTTTTCTTCATATTTTTCGTTGAACAATCACCCGCTAAAGTTTGTCGGTAGAGTTACTGGAGATCCTGTATACAACGTATACCGCTTTAAAGTAACACATTTATTTTATTGTGCATAAAACTGATATCTTAATGCTTTTTTTTATTTACTAAAATAATTGTTGGTTTAATGAATAATCTAGTGAATAACGAGGATGTTTACCTAAAGTCGCATCCAGACTTGCAACAATTCGCCAAACATCTGTCCAAATTAACCAACTTGTTTGCGCGCTCCTTTGACGCCAAATAACCGACAAGCTCTGAATCATCGGCGAATCTATCGCCAAGCCCTATGTGGCGGAGTATGCGGCGTGGAGTTGCACGGCGAACTGTTGCAAGTATGGACGTGGCTTAATATGTACTTTAATTTAGGCGGCAGGTGCAATGCTATGTAAAAATAAAACGCATGTTGTCTATTTTGGTAAACTTAATAGGTATTTTAAATAAAGTTAGGTACCGCAAAGTGGAGGTGTCTTCGGACAGCGGGGGCGAGTTCGGACATTTGGTTATACTCGCATATCATCGTCCATAATCGACTGCCCGCTTCGTGAAAATGGTTCGCTGATTTTACGCTGATATAGTACCCTGATATTGTTTTTAGGAAGCGGATAGTCGATTATGGCCGATGATATGCGCGCAAAACCAAATGTCCGAAGTCGCCCCCGCTGACCAAAGACACCTCACTTTACGGTACTCCACCAAGTAGGTAATCAATTATAACTACTTTATAAAATTTTATTCGTCCAGGGTAATGATATGAGATATTAGGCTTTTCCAAAGTGTTTTTGTTCCTTACTTTGTGATGAGTTGCACCCTATTAATTCGGCCTTATTTTGTAAGAATATTAACTTATCCCAATGTTAAACTTATATAATTTAAACAACTTTTTACATAATTTTTTATACAGTGAAGTCCCAAGTCTCTCGTCCCTCTTTTAACTTCTGAACCGTTTAGTATATGTTAGTGAAAGTCGAAACGCTAATATATAACCAAGATCTGCATTTTTAAAATATTAATGACAGCTCCAAATGTCAAGGTGACAGCTGGGCGTCATTTTTAAATAGTTTTTTAAATGAAAAGGGGCGTCTTGTGGCACATCATTTTAAAGGTAGATGAAAGTTTTTATAAAAAAACACTATTTGTTTTAAAACTTAAATTTTTTTACTCGTGACACAAAAATTTCATGAAAACTGTCATCGTGGATCTCTACCTTAAAGCTCCTGACGATTACTTTATAAACTCAAAATATAAAGTTAGTATACTCACATGCTAGAAAATGGCGGTACTTTATTAATTACCTGAATACCATATTTAGATGGTCATATGTCCGAAAGCAATAACGTTAGACTTATCAAATGTGGTATTTTCTTAAAGTTCTTTTAAAGATCTTTTTAATGTTGATATAATATACAGGGTTTTTATTTTAAAAATATACTTTTTCTGCCCTATATCACTATTAAAAATCACTCAATCACTTTTTCTATTTAAGAAAATATTTCAAAATGACGCCCAGCTGTCACCTTGACATTTAGAACTGTAATATGTCAAAAAATGTAGAACTTGGTCATATATTATCGTTCCAAGTTTCATGAAAATATACTCAACAGTTCAGGAGTTAGATGGGGGTGAAGGACCCTAGGACCCAGGTTGGGACCTCACTGTATATTTAAATATTGATTTGTCTGTATAAAGTAATTTCAATTTTATAATTTTAAGCCTATAATTAATCAATGTTTTTACAGCAAACGACCAATTATCTCTACTTCTGGTTTAATTGGCTTTTAGATATTATGTCCTGCTAAGGATACAAAAATTTGGACAAATCCTTTTAAAAGAAAAATATTTGCTAGGTTATTAAAGGGTAAAATAAAACTAAACATGCAGGGTTGAAAGCCAACTGGCCGACCATAGGGAATTAAAAGCATAGGAAATATTCGAGGTGGGATCGCGTCGCCGTCCGACAAAAGACGGAAGCGGTATAAGCGAGGAGCCTGATTTCGTTCTGTTCGAAAAAGCATTATAATTTCAATAACAAATTATTTTCACTATAATACTGTATAAAAGTTTTGTACTATTTTTTATCCACCGTCATTGGAGCTTAACAAAATAAACAAATGAAAACCAAATAATTTTTATAATAATTTAATATTATAATTTCCATCACATCTACAGGTGTAAGCTGCAAGCACTAAGCTTAGTGCCAAAATATGGTAACAATTATATCTACTTTTTCTCTATATCTCCTCATATTTCAACTTTTTAACGTTCATTTGTTTCTTTTGTTATGCCTAAAAGTTTTGGTAAAAAATATTGACATTTAAATTTACTTTTGAAGTCCTGAAATAAACCATAAATTCCTTTAAGGGACTTACTATAAATTTTACGTCAAAATATCAATAATGGACGTAAATCTCTAGTAGGGTACATACATACATTTAATTTTTTTTTACCCGAGAAATTTATTTTAAAAACTAATAGTAATTATCACTTACATGTGAAAAGTTCGGAGGATCTTCTGCCAACTGTTCTCTTAAAATATCCCAAAAAGCTTTATGCATGGTATCCTTAATCACTTTCTGAACAGTATTTTCCTCAGGTTCAGCTTTTTCTAATCGAAAATTTTCATCTACCACAATTTGATGGACCAAGTTCATATCCCTCATTCCATTTGCAGCCTGCATAATTTCTTCAAGCGATACAAATTTCGGTGGTGATGCTGCAGTAAGACCACTGGCCACCATAAAGGTTTGTGAAGTGGTTCTTTGTCTTTAAGAACAAAAAAATGGTCCAAATTATTTTAAAAAATGCAAAGAGGTAATATTTAATCACAGAACACGAACTTACTAACAAATCCAAATAAAATTTAAAAAAAAAACGAATTCCTTGAGTAAGTATGTTAGTAAGTATATAAGTTTAGATGAAAATGTTTGTTTGCAATTTTTTTAATATGGAGTGTTATTTTGTTAATTAAATTTAAGAGACGACTGTTAAGGTACAGGGTTTTCATTTGTATTTTGCCACCCACTTTTAACTGTAACCAAGAAGGGTAGAAAAAACGTCCTGTATGAAAGTTTCGTATTTTTTCACCCGTTATCTTTTTAGCATAAAAAAACAAATGAACATCAAGCACTCAAACTTTTTTAAATAAGACTATATATGAACCATTAAAAATGTATTTTAAAGAGCTTTACAAAAATACCACAATTAATATATCTCTCTTTAACAGTTTTTGAAATATGATCACTTAAATCTGAAAAATAGTAGATATAATTTCCCTTTTACCTACCTACGACACTAATCTGAGGCTGTAAATTTAATGGAAATTATATCCAGATAAATGGCCATGTAGCCAAGACTATTATACAGGGTGTCGGGAAAACAGTAGTTAACTTGGAAAAATTAAAACCTCCAAAACTTTCTTATTTTAAATGGAACACTCTGTATTTCCTTTTATTATTGGTTCAGATCTTTTAATACCTTTACATTTTTTTTAATATTAATTTTAAATGGGACACCCTGTATTTTCTTTGATAAATTAATTATCAATTAATTGTTTCTTTAATCATTCTTTCGGGCCTTTTAATATTTATACATTTTTTAGGTTTGCACTATACCTAAGTCAAGTAATTTCTGCAATATTTTATTTTTTTTGTTAAATATTAGGTTTAAAGTTAAATTATGGTAACCAGTTAAATTTAGGGTAGAGTTTGGGTAGTTCTCTTTAAATTTTTGGTAAATTTTGTTTTCATTGGGTTTTTATAGGGCGTGACCTTCAATAACGTAGCAAAAATGTTCTTTTAAGTAAGATATCCGGCATACTTAGCCGCGGCAAGGGGGCGGTATCATTCTTGACTGAGCTGAGTTCCTATTTTAAAAAGGAACCATCATCTAAGCAGCCGACTTAAAATTTGCTAAGATTTGATGTAAAAGAAAAAGCAATTATTATTTATAGTATTAAGGGACTAAATTAAATGATCGAATTTTTCCAACAAAAAAGTTGTATGCCACTGACTTTTCTGCAATTTTTATATTTTCTTTAGAATAAGAACACAAAAATAAACTTAATAAGAGGGCGACCAATTGCTCACTGTCTACTCACACTAAATGCTACCTAACTTTTTAACATAAATTGTACACGAAAATATTAAAATATGTAGGAGTTATAAAAATTATTATATAAAAATTAGCAATGTGTTATTCTAGTTGATTAAAATCTTTACCCTTTTACAGGGTGTTTCCTAATGGCGGTAAGAAAATTAAAAGGCGTATTTATAAGCTATTTTTATGAAAAAAGTTTATATAAACATGGGTCCTCCAATTTTTCGTTTTCAAAGCTACCTACTTCAAAAAACCTAAAAATTTCTAAAACTCTATTTTTAGTAAAATTTGTTAGACTAGATAAACGTTATTTAATTAGGCATTTTTTGTTGTTATTACATAATTGCTAATAAAAAGTTATAACACTAAAAGAAAAAATTGCCCAATGTTTCTTCTATGGTCCAGGGTTATGCAGTTGGCGGATTTTTTTTTCTGCAAAACTAAGCAAGCTTCTCAAAAATATGAAGACACAAAAAGTTGTATTTTTAGGTGCTTCAGCCAAAAAAATATAAAAGTTGCAAAAAGTCAGAGGCGTAAATTTTTGTGTCAATAATATTAGCTAAAATGCGTCCCACGTCGCCACTGGTCTTACAAATTAAAATAAGTTTACGTCTGATTTAACTTTCTATTTTAACAAATAAAGCCGAATGTTATTAAAATTGATTAAAGCATATTAAGAAATTATTAAAAAGAAACAAAGCATTTCCAGACCTAAGTATATTTATATGAACTTTTTTCATAAATTTGGCTCAGAAATATGACCTTAGATTTTCTTACCGCAATTAGGAAACACCCTGTATAAATCGGGTGAAGTAAAAAAAAATCATCCAGACTAAGGCAAGGTGCAAATTTAGACGCGTCTAACGCGTGCAACGTGAGAAACTCTGCCACTACCACAAAAACCAATGCTTTTTCGAGTAGTCGCGTTGCCAGGGCCGTGCCTAGCGGGTGGTGCAAGGCACCGGGGCGCAACGCTGTAGGGGCGTAAAAATGTGAAATAATTGGCGAAAAGTATGAAAGAAAGGGCGGAGGGCAGGAGGAATGAAAGTTTTTGAAAATCGGAAAAGAGTGCAATTGAGAAGTGGGGACAGAAATGGGGGAAAGAAGAGTAAAATAGTAAAGAGTATAATGTAGAAAAAATTAAGAAATCGAGGTGAGGACCTTTTTTTTTGCTTTTTAACATATTTTAAACCAAAAATTTTTTCAAGGGCGGCAAATAATTTTTTGCACCACAGCGCCAGATACCCTAGGAACGGCCCTTCGCGTCGCTATGTCGCTACTCATTAATGTATCAATTAATTTCATAAGTTACAAAAGTACAGTGTGTCCAATCTAACTTACCCACATTTTAAATGTCTATAACGTTTTTATTTCTTAACTAAACAAATTATCCAAAAACCAACTGACAGTGAATTATCAAGTTTTTATCTATTATAAAGATTACACAAAACAGTTTTATTAACAGAATATATTGACATAACTTACTTTTTTTGAATGAGACACCCATTAAAAATGTCTTTTAAATAGCTTTACAAAAATACTACATTTAATATATCTATCTTTAATAGTTTCAGAAATATGACCATTTAAATCTGAAAAATATTACATGTAATTTCCACCATACCTACTTACAGAACCAAGCTTAGGCTGTAGATATGTATGATAAAATCTTTTATTTTTTAAATCTAAATGGTCATATTTCAGAAACTACTAAAGATAGTATTTAGTATTTTTGAAAAGCTCTTTAAACGACCTATTTAATGGTAGTATAATATACGGGGTGTCCCATTTAAGAAAAAAGTAAGTTATGTCAATATATTCTGTTAATAAAATTGTTTTGTGTAATCTTCATAATACAAAAAAACTTAATAATTCACTGTACAAGTTGGTTTTTCCATCATTTTTTTGAGTTCAGTAATAAAAAGTAATAGACATTTAAAATGTGGACAAGTTAGACTGCACGCACGTACGTGCTGTGCTGCGTCGCGTCGCAAGCATTACACGTGTCTCAATTTGCGCTTTGCCTAATAGATAGATAGGCTTATAGAAAATAATGAGCAACTATTTAAAACTAAAATTTTGCGTTAACAGCAAAAGCAATACATTGTTTCTCAGTAATAAAAAAATCTGGAACTAAATAATTTTAGTATCAAGTTGATATAATTAAAAAAAAAGCATATTGTGACCTTAATTGTAAAACCACTTACCTACAATTTTTATAACAAAAATGAGATTTTGATGCCGTCTTTAGCCTTTTAAAACTAGGCTAAAGGTGGCATCAAAATTACATTTTTATACAAACTGGAGTTAGGTGATTTTACAATTAAGGTGATCTTATGTAAAAATATTTTTTACATCGGTATCTTGTAAAAAGAGAAGGTAAAAGTTACCTATTACCAAAAAATAGTTTTATGTATAATCTATAATATGCAAGCATCTGAAAGCTGAAACAATGACTAAACCCACATTTACTAAAAACAGCACAAAAGTAAAGTCATAAACTCCACTATAAAAACCCATTTGTAACACGTACCTTCCATTATTCGTCATAACAAAGATGTGCTTTTTCCTGTAAAAGCATAATAAGCATAGTTTATTTTATATCTTTTTGCGGTAAAGTTTCTAAAATTTCTATATTTTAATATTAAAATATATATTTTAGGTTGTAAGTGTTCTTGGAATATTCAAACTAAATATTATATTTAAAAATTTAAAACAATATATCTATAAAAAAACATTAACTTGCTCCCTCACCTATTAACTCTAGAATATCTATTAAGTTAATCATTTATTTTAGTTACAACTCAAATAATTTATCTTGAATATTTGATTTTGCAATTACTTATAAATTTAGGTCATAGAAAAAGTCAAACTAACTTCAATTTAGAAAATTTAAATCTTTAATATAGAGATTGTCCACAGATGGGAACAAATAGATAAAAAAATCAATTTTTGGACAAAAAGTTATTCTTGATAAAAATTTTTGCTTGAAAAAAAATATCATTCACAAAGGAACAATGTTGATTTTGTATACAGGGTTCGCAAAAACATGGAAAACATGATTTTTCTCCAAAAGTACAATATCTTTATTTTTATTTTCAGGCAAAATGTCATTTAGAAAATTTATTTAGAATAGTATTTTGAATAACTTTATTAATGTAACAGGTGTATCAAAAAGTTTCATAAAACTGATTTTGGAGTTATCAAAAATTATTTATTTTAAATTTTTATAATAGAATGACCTAATAAAACTTTGATAATTTGCGTTTCAAACACCTGTTTCCTCCAAATTCCTACAAAGCACAACTTTTCAGCTGTAAATGAATGCTGTAAACAAATGTGATCAATGCGTTTTCGCCAAATTATAAAGTTCAATAAACTTTTGTATTATTGTTAACATGTTTTTTACGTTTTTGCGAACCATCTATACAAAGTAAACATTTTCTCTTTTTTGAATCATAGTTTTTTTATAAGCAAAAATTTTTATGAAGAATGACTTTTTTGAAAAATAAAATTTGTCCATTTGTATTCTTGTTAACCCCATCTGCAGACAGTCTGTATAATACTGTAAAAACCACCTAATAAAAGAACTTTGGCATTTTGTCATTATACATTGGTAAAGTTTGTACTTATTTAATATTTTTTAGGTATTTCATGCTAGAGTACCTAAGTACACATAAGTTATTATACAAAACAGTCACTTTCTTATATCCCCAATTATTTTACGCAAACAAAACTGGATTTGTAGATATACCGGGTGGCTCGAATTGACGTCTATCATTGGGATTTCGAAACCGTAAGAGATACAGGATCGGTTAAATGGAGGCAAAGTTGCGCAATTTGATGCTCAATAAAATGCCGTTTTGCTTTTTAAAAATTCCGAGTACTTCCGAAGATATTCGAAAAAAACCGGAATTTTCAATTTTGGTTTCTATTGTTTCCTGGCTATATTTGTTAAGATAACTCAAAATGGAAAACACGTTTTCATGGCCACTTTTTCTGCTCTATAATTCAGTGTGATTAAATATTGAATCTGACGTTTCGGCTTCTGGCGACCATCATCAACTTAATTTTTTAAATACGGACCTGATATTTTTTCAATTTAAGTAAATCCTTTCATCACTCTTCAAACACTATATATCGCCACTTTGATATTTTCCGACGTTTCGTACAAAAATTCCATCACCAGAATATTGCATATTTATTTAACCATAATACGGCCCTGAACTACATTTTTAGGTAAGAAGGTAAAAAAAAGAATAAACTTATTACATATTCGTAATCTTTTTATTGCAACTCATTGATATCTAACAGCGGAAATTACTTTATTAACCGAAAATTTCATGAATATTAGACATAAGATACAAAAAGGTAGACAACAAATCAGCTTACATAAACAATTTGTAATACTATCTTGATGCCCATATTAAAAAAAAACATAATTTAATCACTATTAAAAGTGTTCAAAGAGATAACCTTCCGCCTCGATGCATTTTCTTGCTTTGCTTTGTATTATTAATACAGCTCGATTAATTGTTCTCGCAGGAATGGCAGCGACTTCCTTATCAAATTTTGTCGTAGTACTTAAAGGTCGTGAGGTGCATTTTTAAATAAACGGTTCTTAAGATATCCCCAAAGGAAATAATCTAGGGACTAAGATCTGGGCTCCTAGCGGGCCATCTTGCAAAACCATTTATTAGAAATATATGGTAAAGGAATTGAGCTACTTTCCTTCCATTGTGGGCAGGAGCTCCGTCTTGCTGCCACTATATTTCTTGAAATACTGCCAAAGGTTGATTATCTAGGGCGTCTAAGACATCATTTCTAATCAAATTTAGATATTGTTCGAAGTTAAGGTCCCTTCGTAAACGAAAGGTCCAATAATTTTGTTCCTCCACATACCAATCCATACATTAAATGAAGTTCTCCTTGAATTCGTACCTGCTGGTTAGTTTCTGTTAATAAAGTACTTCCGCTGTTAGATATCAATGAGTTGCAATAAAACATTATGAATATGTAATAAGTTTATTCTTTTTTTACCATTTTACCTAAAAATGTAGTTCAGGGCCGTATTATGGTTAAATAAATATGCAATATTCTGGTGATGGAATTGTTCTGTACGAAACGTCGGAAAATATCAAAGTGGCGATATATAGTGTTTTAAGAGTGATGAAAGGATTTAATTAAATTGAAAAATATCAGGTCCGTATTTAAAAAATTAAGTTGATGATGGTCGCCAGAAGCCGAAACGTCAGACTCAATATTTAATCACACTGAATTATAGAGCAGAAAAAGTGGCCATGAAAACGTGTTTTTCATTTTGAGTTATCTTAACAAATATAGCCAGGAAACAATAGAAACCAAAATTGAAAATTCCGGTTTTTTTCGAATATCTTCGGAAGTACTCGGAATTTTTTAAAACGCAAAACGGCATTTTATTGAGCATCAAATTGCGCAACTTTGCCTCCATTTAACCGATCCTGTATCTCTTACGGTTTCCGAAATCCCAATGATGAGCGTCTATCCATTATTTTTATATAGAAAATACAATAATTTACACATACCTCTTTCCAGTAAATGCAGAAATACCTCCATCATCACTAGTATAGGAACATTCGCTAGTGTTTCGTTCTCTGGAAGGGGCCACCAGTATCCTGGGGAGTGACTTTTTCATTACTCATTTTTTAAAAGGGAATATAAAACTGTTTTAACACCTGTTAATATTGCATCTAATAATATCACTGAAAATTGGGTCGAGATACTATTTTCGTATTAAAGAAACTGCAATTATGAAACAAAGAAAATATACAAGGTTGTTGTGCACGTATTGCTACTTCCTAGCAGTTTAGTGGTTTTAGTTTTAGTTGCGAGTGTCGTACGGTTGAAGTTTAGAATAATTGCACATATAGGCAATTTCGTCTATTGTCCTAATTAATTTGCACTTTCACTAGAAATTTTTAAATGTTATTTAAAAATGATGATAAACGAAATGTCAATTTTTTTTACGTAAACTCAGCTGATTTTGTTTTGGTGAAAGTTCCAAACTGGGGCGCATTCGTAAAGACATGCGCTTTTTCAAATATTGATCTTGAGTTAACTTGATCCATCAAATCCCGCTCAGAAAAGGATCGGCCAATCTCTACCTGTGTTCATAACAGTGGCGGCGCCAGGGGTGGGCGCGGTGTGGCGAGCGCCCAACATAAATTGCTCTTGCCCAACCGTTCGCACAACTTGCTAATTGAACGCAAAAAGTCATGTTTAAAAAGCCATTCCGTTTATAAAAATTATTTACTTAGGTACCTCATATTTAAGTAATCCGAATTATGGAATTCTTGAATAAATGATCCATGGTCACAGTATTAAAAATTACCAGTATATTGCGCTATGTCATTAGAAACGGACATTAATGTAAAATTTAAATATAAAATAAAATATTCTAATAAAATTTTTAAAAATTCCAAATTTTTTCCCCTCAGTTATGTGTACCTACTTAAAATTTTAATGACCAAATATCCTTGGAGCTAAACTTTAAACGACTGTAACTCTAGAACGACTGGACCAATTTTGAAACATAAAATGGTGATAATTAGAGAATCAAAAGGCCTTTAAAATAAAGTGCCACATGACCCCTCTTTCCATTTGAAAAAAAGTTGCTAGTGCCTTCTTAACCAAAATTATTTTTATGTCAAAGAGTAGTTTAAGTGACAACCTTTTTCCCTTTTACTCGATCTCAATAACTTGTTCCATTCAAAAGATAAAGGGGGGCTCTTTTAAGATTTTCACTGTATATATTACTAAAGATGGTAGTGAGATATTTTTTGGTTTACACCACTGATTTCGAGTTTACACAGCCTACTAAGCAAACAATTTTCTCGAAAACTGTTGCTTTTATCACAAAAATGCAAAAGACTAAATATTTTAATTTTTCGGCCATTATGCTGGTGTAGCGTTTAACGTTTAAAATTGATCTTACACATAAAATTTTGGTCATCAACAGGCTTTATCCTCATTAATACCCCTATGGTGGAAGAATCTTTAATAAATAATGGGTTTTACCTCCTTTAAGACATACAATAAATACAACTTTTTAACTGATAGGGATGTGCAAATTTTCGTGAGATTTGATGCAAAAAGTTGCCACAGTATTTTTACAATTTGCGATGATTGCAGGTTGGAGGGGTTTTTGTTTTTAGTTTATAGGACCTTAAAAATGAGCTTCTAAAATATTTCTACTAAATTTTAAAAAGCTCGTATATTGCACTGCACATTTTACTGCAAAACCTCTAAATTTTACTACCGGATATCGCCCAACTTAAAAAAAAAGCTGGCGCCACCACTGGTTCATAAATTGATTGTATCCTTAACTAGGGTTGGATCCTGTAGAGCTAAATGAAAGCCAAATTTTTGTTCACACGTTCCGAAATTCGCAAGGTTAAGGAGGTTAAAGTCTCCTTAGTTAGGATACATTAACAATATAATTGTTTGTGAAGATAATATTTCTTGCCCACCTATTGTTGATGAAAACAGTACAAAAGTTTTGAATTGCGCTCGTCGTATGATGAAAAAGGCCATTGTTTAAATGTCAATTTAAAACTTCAGAGTTGGTTACTCGCCTTTTTTATCTTTAATGGTTTTTGGAGGAGCATTAACTGGGGTGCATTTGAAATCGACGCCCGATAAAGACATGCGCTATGAGCAAAATCTTATAAAAACTATATATAAGGAACAAATTCGTTTGGCGACGTCTATGGAGGGTAGAGGGGAGGAGTACCATCTGAATATTTCCGTCGAAAGGGGCAACTTAAGATGGCGCTACAGTAGCCGGAGGAGATTTTTTAACCAATGAGCATGAATTATTAGAGTGAAATACAAAATGAAAAAGGACAGATATATACAAAATAAAAAAGGAAAGAAATACCAAAATCCTTCCACTACATTCCGATGGCAAATTTTTCAACTTTTCCGCCATAAAAGATGGTTATCCTCTCCTCCACCATCCATAGCGACGTCACAAAATGCAAAAATTATACCTCAAGGTTGTCGAATCTGAATGCACCCCTGTCTTTTTGCCGGACAAATTTTACTAGTCCGTTAATAGCTAGACAGTTAAATAGCCACTAATTTTTTTAGTCTTTTTGACAGTTTTCCTTGTCACAATTGACGTGACATTGACTTTTTTGACAGTACTTTGTGTATTTTATAATTTTTTTCTACATTTCGTTTTTTTATATAAAAATATATTATTTCTCTTCGGTTACGGTTTAAGTACCATGTATTTTTGTTTTTCAAATTTAAATGAAACGAATTTATTTTGCAATTTTTTATTTTAATGCAGATAATAAATTCTTAAAATTCCTTATTGAAAGTGCAATAAAATTAGTCATCAATGGCTGGTGCTTAGGTTTTAAACTGATAAAATATGGCTAAATGTTCTGAAGAAATAGTGTTCGAAGGCTGGTTAACCAAATCGCCACCTACAAAACGAATATGGAGAGCTGTAAGTTTTCACTTAATTTTCCTAGTTTGTTAACACTGATCCATATTAATCATTATGTGTTAAGTAGTTAAGTAAAGTCCCTTTTTAAATTCATGATTCATCTTTATAAACATTTTACAGATAAGTAATGTGATAAAAATAGTACACAGTTTCTAATTTTCTAGAGGTGGAGAAGAAGGTGGTTTTTGTTAACCCATTCTGGTGATATTCCAGGACAGTATGTTTTAACATATTACACAGACAGAAATCGAAGAAAACTTAAGGGAGTAATTGATTTGGATCATTGTGAGCAGGTTAGTACAGTTATCTATTAAAAGGTGTAACTTTGTGAACTTACATAATATAAGTTTACATCTAGAGCCACAAACAACAAAGAACTAACTACACATTTATGCAAGATTTAATTTTGTTGCTTTTTAAAAAATTCACTTTTGAATTGATAAAATTAATGTTGTTAAATAATTTTTTTACTGTAATAAAAACATAATCCAATCAGAGGAGCTAAATAGTTAAACTAAAATTGAAATTGTAAACACAGTTATATTAAATTTGTGGTAAATAACTAATTATTTATTACTTAATAGGTTAGGGATACTAAAAAAATAATAATAAATTATAAAATATAGGTTGACTTGGGTCTGAAACTTGAAGAAAGAAACTTAAAGTTTGATCATGTTTTTGATATAAAAACACCTAATCGTACTTATTATTTGGCGGCAGACACAGAAGAAGAGATGAAATCTTGGGTTACATGCATTTGTAAAGTTTGTGGTTTAAAGTCCACAAATGAAGATGAAGATTGTAAGTAACTAATATATATACTAATATTATATAAATGACTAAATGCAGTTAGTGATTTCCAACCAAAGAAATACTTTTCTAAATAGAGACATGTATTTACAAATACAAGTAGAGCTATCAGATGAAATAATTTTAATTTCTTTCTTAAACAAACATTTTTACTCCTAACTGTTAAAAACTTATAAAAATATTTTTTTAGAAATATTTGAATTTCACAAACACACAAAATAAGGCCTTGCTCTAAAGATGTAAAAACATATTTTGCTTTACCTAAATAAGAAGTGTTTATACAATTTTTTTTTCTTTGTAATTCCATTGATTTAGTGCCCAGTTTTTTGACTTTTAATGCTTATGTCATCTTGTGCATTTTATAATTTTTATAATATTTTATCCCTAAAAATTTTTAAAAAACCATTTAAGAAAGATAACTTATGCTGAAAATCATGTAACCATAAAGACAAGCAAACAATTCTAAGAATTACATGATGCAATTTCTTGAAAATAGGTATTGTCTAAGCATCTGAGAAAAACACTGTAAAAGTTCAGACGACTTTAGCATGTATATAGGATTTTAAAATTTTCTATGATAGCTGTAGAAGACACTTTTTGAATTGTTTTTGGTATGTGAATTTTAAAAATCTAATAATTTTGTGCTTCTAAAAGCTTCTAATACTTACTGATCAACTAAATTTATTAATAAATAGAGGCTATCCGAAAAGGTGATATCATAAATGATAGGGATGATAGAGTAAGCCAAAACTTACACAATATACACTTACCCTCGGAGGGGAATAGATGATGGCCTTCTGCGACGAAGATTCAGTATGGAAAGTTTATAGGCAAGAAGAAATCTTCATAGCACGGTATTTTTATATAAGTTAATTAATGGGTCATTGTCTATCCATCTCTGTTAGGTGAAATTAATTGCAAGTTGCAAGGATTGCAAGTAAGAACAGTAGATATTTTTATTTGCCATCGCCCAGTATGAATGCATTGTATATGTCACCAATTCAAAGAATGTGCTCCTTATATGCATTGCTTGCATATCACTGTGATT
>JACEGR010009076.1:0-30029 GCA_014170235.1 Listronotus bonariensis
GACAGAACCAATGATATTTGAGCAGCTAAATAACCTCATATTAGTGTTTATTTCTATAATAGGTAAATGCGATAAAAAGATATATTTTAAACCATGTGAACACGAAAAATTAGATACGATGTTCTGTTGTTTTTATAGCCTTCTGCAGACTCGTTTAAAGTTTGCAAAATCATATTTTTGCCATTAAGTCAATTTTTCAAATGGAACGTGGGTGGCTCATGGTTATAGCTGAAAAGATAACTGGTCTTTTCACAATTTGATACCACACAATCGATATTTTATTTAAAAGCATTTTTGAAAAATCCACAACAATTATTTATTTTTCTTTTAACAACATCACCAGGTGGTGATATCAGCGTTAAAAGGAAAAAGAAGGTGGCATGTTTGCCATGGTGTTTATAATTTATAACGTCATGAATAAACCCAATAAAAAAACACAAAATAACTAATTAAATAATCTTATTTGAGAATGCTATTATGGGAAAATAAATAATTAATTATTGCGTTTTTCTGTAAAAGGCTTTTAAATAAAATATTGATTTTGTGGTATCAAATTGTGGGGAAACCAAATTATCTTTTAAGCTATACCCATATGCCACCCTCGTTCCATTTAAAAAAATTGACTTAAGAGCAGCAGTATGATTTTGCAAACTTTAAACGAGTCTGCAGAGGCTATAAAAAACAACAGAACGTCGTATCTATTTTTTCGTGTTTACGTTGTTTAAAATTTACCGTTTTATCGCATTCGTCATTGGCTCTCTAGATTAAAAATTTAAAATTAAAAATTTTTTGGGGTTATATGTCAAAAAATGAATAATGAGGTGTCATTGTACTCGGAATGTCATTTTCAATTTAACTAAGTAAAAATATACTGGGTGTCCCATTTAAAATATCAAAGTTGTGGTCGTTTGCGGCTAAACCGGAAGTGATTGAAAACAATTGACTACGTAAAACAATGCCAAATTATGTAACACATCTAGGTATCAAATTTTATTTTGATACCTTCACAAATAAAAAGTTATAGGGGTGAGACACCCGCTAGGGACACCCGGTATACTTACTATTTTATATTGCTTCTGCCCATTAATTTAATTTCTTGATGCCTATTTTAAAACTACTTATTTTTATTAATATGTAGTTAGATCAAAAAATATTTAAATAACCGCCATACTACTGATCTCTATTTTTAGCCTTTTTTCGTTATTAAATTCATTTCTTCGGACTACTTATTTACGCCTTCTAAGCCGTTAAAGTATTTTAGTTTAGAACTAGGGTTGCCATAAAATCTATAGCCAATGTCGGGACATTCTAATTTCTGGTATATTTAAGTTTAACGGTGAGGGGAGGGGGAATAGCATATATTTTTGTGTTTTAATATATTTATAAAATTCAGCAGCATTTTAAAGTCATACTGATATTGCAAAATTGCTTGGACAGATTCTGTCAACAGTCGACGATTCCTTTCGTTGGTCCGCTGACTTGCCATTAATGAAAAGTTTCCTCTGAATTGGTATTATGTGAGAGAATTGAAAATAGGTATTTAAATTACTTATTTTGATTTAATCTGATAAGGGGTTAATACAAAATTAAATATTTTGTTTCATATCGTAAATCGGGACTTTTCGCTATGAAATCGGGACGTCGCCGTCGGGACATAGGGCCTAATAACGATGACAGTCTCGATATATCGGGACGGATGGCAACCCTATTTAGAACGCATTTATTTTACGTTGTAGTTTTGTGGTAGATGGTAGTACCCTTTTTAAAATTTAATCACTTTAAGTACACGCTTTAGTAGTAGCATAAACAAAACAAATTAACCCAGTTCAAATTTAAATAAAAATTTAAATTTTATTTACATTATTCCTTTTATCGTAAATTATTATTACCTAAATATTATATTTTTATCAACATTATAATACACAAAAGAGCACTAGTACCGGTGCACTTTACGCTATAAAAAGGCGGCATCGTCAAATGATCAAAGCGCATCACGCCACTGTGCGGCGCACATTATCAAAGAAATACCAAAGCGAATTCTGGGTATCCCCGCCTTCAATTGAATTTGTGCGACGTGGATTGACCGAACGTATTAATTTAGCTTTTCGCGCATATCTTAAAGCAAGTCTGTTTTTTTACTTGTGCTATTGTTTTATTTTGTGCTATATTGTTTTATTTACTAGATAAGGTAAGTGTTTTAAGGTTATAAGTATTTCGGACATAGGACATCAGAATAATAATAGCATTATTTTATTTTTCTTTATTAAGTTTGACGTGTTGAAAATATTGCCATTTGTTAAATTGTATTTTAAGTATTAAAATATTTTAAATCTTATATAAAAAATATGATTTTTATGTGTATTTTCTCTTCAAGGTTTTTGTAACCCGCAATCCTATTGGTAAATTTAGTAAATGTTGTGTTCTATTCCCATTAAAAAAAAATGTTTTATATGCAGTGTAATACTCAATGTTATACTTAATGTATAGGAATACTTTTAAAAAATTTCTGGGACCAATTTTAGTTAAAAAATTCATAAACAGTATGTAGGTATGTCCTAAAAAGATTACTTTTTAATTGACAGCTTTTTTATTTCATATATACAGGGTATCTCTGAATGGGCGGAAAAAAAGCTACCACAAATTCCTGAGGCAAAAATATGATGATCTAATCCAACTTACTTTCGTGAAAAAGTGGATGGTTTCGGAGATACAGGGTGTAAAAAATTTATTCTGGTTTTAGCTTTTTATAAATCATTTTGTTAATAATGGGTCCATTTTTAAAATATTTGGCTAAAGGGGTTTCGGAAGATAGGAATTAAGAATTTGCTATCAATTTTTATATTTACTTTAGATGGCGCCACCTGCGGTGTCTTGCACAAATTAAAAACGTAATAACTTTTTTAAGCCACTTTGTATGTAACTTTTTAAGAAAATATTTACTTCAACACATTTTACATAAAAAAGGTATATCTGGTAAATGTTGGTTTAGGCGGCCGTTACTGAGATATCTGGATTTTAAAAATCACTTTCTGTCTGGCGAGGTATAAGCAATACAGGGTGTTTCAGAATTAGATGCTAATCTTTTAGAGTATGAATCCTTTTGTGATTTTAAGAAGAAAAGTTCAAATAAACCTATGTCCTAAATGACTTATTTTTTGAGATACAGGGTGATAAAGTATTAAAAAAATTAGCTTTGTTACCACTCTGTATCTTAAAGGTTAAGCCATTTAGGATATAGGTTTATATGAACTTCTCTTCTTAAAATCAAGGATTCATGCTCTAAAAGATTAGAACATAATTCTGAAACACCTTGTATAGCTTATACCTAGCCATACAGAAAGTAATTTTTAAAATCCAGATATCTCAGAATACCTTTTTATGTAAAATTTTTTGAAGAAAAATATTATTTAAAAAAAGTTACATACAAAGTGGCTTAAAAAAGTTATTACGTTTTTTTATTTATGCAAGAAACCGTAGGTGGCACCCTCTAAAGTTAACAATAATATTGATAGCAAATTCTTATTTCTCACCTTTTAAAACCCCTTTTAGTCGAATATTGTGACAATGGACTTATTATTAACAAAATTATTTACAAAAACTAAAACCAGAATAAATTTTTGACACCTGTATCTCCAAAAACATCCACTTTTTGATTAAGGTAAGTGGGGTTAGATCGTCATATTTTAGCCTCAGGAATCTGTAGTAGCTTTTTTCTGCACATTTCCGAGACACCCGGTATATATACAGGGTGTCCGGAAAGGTGAGGTCAAAAATGGTAGGAGTGATAGAGTGAGCCAAAATAATGTTAGTACTTCATAAAAATTTTTTTATCGCGCTTCGTTAGGGAGATATTGACCTTCAAAGGTGGTAAAAACACTTTAATTATAACTTTTGAACTGTTGCCACAGTACCACTGATATTTGGGCTACTAAAAACCTCATAGTAATTTTTCTTTTCATAGGTAAACGGCTGCTTCACTAAGTTGGAATTATACTGGGTGCGACAATTTTTTCATTTAATGTATGCATTTTTAACACTGGTAACAAATTTGACATATTGCTTGGACCATTTAATTCCCTTATCATTTTTGTACAAAAAGGTATCCCTTATTTGAATAGATATCTTGGACCCGTTTTTCATAAAATCGCATTTTAAGTCCAGACATACCAGCATTTTGTATGTAATAAAAAATTTAATTTTTTTGAAAAAAATATTAAAATGTGGTAAAATTATTTAAAACGGTATTTGTAAGCCCCTTAAACTTTATAATACAGTTAAAAACTCTTTTACGAATTTTACCTATTTTAAAAATTTTCTGTTTTCTTACTAACAAAATGCTGGTATGTCTAGACTAGAAATGTGATTTTATGAACAACGGTCCAAGATATCGATTTAAATGAAGTATACCTTTTTGTACAAAAATGATGAGGGAATTAAATGGTCAAAGCAAAATGTCGAATTTGTCAACAGTGTTAAAAATTATATACATTAAATGAAAAAATCGTCGCACCCTGTATAATTTTGACTTACTGAACAGCCGTTTACCTATGGAAAGAAGCATTACTATAAGTTTATTTAGTAGCCCAAATATCATTGGTACTCTGGCAACAGTTCAAAAGTTATAATTAAAGAAAGTTTTTTACCACCTTTGAAGGTCAATATCTCCCTAAGGAAGCGCGATAAAACTTTTTTAATATAAAGTACTAACATTATTTTGGCTCACTTTATCACCCCTACCATGTTTGACCTAACCTTTTCGGACACTCTGTATATTTGACTTAAAATTTGCCCATTAATCACCTATTTAAATTACATAACATTTTATTACACCCAGTGGCGTAGCTAGGGTAACAAGGGTCCTTGGGGCAAAAAAGTAAAGTAGGGCCCCTAAAAATGTCTTTAACTTTCCACTTTCCTTATCTATATATTATAATTCATACTATTCAACACACCAAACAGTTTGAGCAAAAAAGAAAAGGTCCTCCCCTTTATTTTTTATCGCATTTGTTTTTAGTTTTTCTGTACTTAGCCCGAGGGTGTTTTTCAACTCCAAGGGCCCCCCTAAGCTTGGTAGCCCTGGAGCACTGCCCTGCCTAGCCTCATAGTAGCTACGCCACTACACCATGTAATACTTAAAAGCTACTGACTATATTAAGTAAATATTGATTTCATAGCTTAGGGCTGCAAAATCATAAGCCGCCTCAGGCGGCACTTTTCCTTGGGCCGGACCTGTTGGTAGTAGATGTTTTTAATCTTTAATTAATTTTTTTTCTGTTGCTAAAGGAAATATGTAATATTTGGTAAACACTATCAGTAGGATTCCAACTTAAAAGCATAATTAAATCATCCAAGAAATCATAATAAGTGTTTAGGATTGTAAATAAAAAGGTTAAAAAAATATAAAAAAATATCGTAGATAAAAAAAGGTTCATTTAAAAACGTATAGGGTCCTAAAATACACGGTGTATAATTATAATGATTTTAGATGCCGCAAATGACAGTGGAAGAAAAATCCCGTGCTGTGGGAATGTTGGAGGCAGGCTTAAGCGCGCGTGAAGTTGCGCGTGTGTTTGGTCGAAGCCACTCAACCATTAATGACCTTCGAAATAAATGGGAAACGAATCTCGATATTCAAAGGGTACCAGGAAGCGGAAGACCAAGAATGTCCACTCTCGAAGAAGATAATAGAGTCTTGCAAGTAGTTGAAATGAATCCCTTTCTTAACGCTAAGCAAATCAAAGAACATGCTAATTTTCCTGGACAAAGGAGTACTGTATGTCGCCGTTTAAAAGAAGCTGGGCTGAAGAATCGCAGAGCTGCTATAAAAGAAGTGCTTACTCCCAGGCATACCCAGTTGCGAATGGAATATGCTGAAAGACTTCTCGCAGAAGGACACCATTTTTGGGAAAACGTAATTTTTGCGGACGAAAAGACCTTTCAGTCCACTAAAAATGGGACAGTTAAGGTTTATAGGCCAAATAATACCAGGTTTGTTCCTCGTTATGTGTGTGAGCGTCCAAAAAGTGGTAGATTTGCAGTTCACGCTTTTGCTTGGATGGCTCACACTGGACCTGGTGTTATTTGGCAAATAGAGGGTAACTTAACCGGCGAACAGTACAGGGATATACTATCTCATATTGTAGTGCCATCAGTAACAGCTACGTTTCCCAATAATTTTCATTTCGTTCAGGATAATTCCCCTGTTCATAATTCACGCATAGTTCGTGACTGGATAAGAAATAATAATTTGAATCTTCTACCCCATCCACCAAAAAGTCCTGACTTAAACCCCATTGAAAATATGTGGGCAATTTGTCAAAGAAATTTAAATAACAATTTCGATGTGACACCACGGAATGCCGGGGAATTATGGGAACGAATTGAAGAAACATGGGCAAATATATCAATTGAATTTTGCCAATCTGTGGTAAATAGTATGCCAGAAAGACTGGAAACAGTCATTGCAAAAAATGGAAAATGGACTGGATACTAAATCATACACGGAGTTGCAAAGTCGAGGGACACCATTAGGATCTCGAAGACGGTAATATTCGTTAAATTGGAGCAATTTTATGCTTAAAAATATTCCGTTTCAAAAATGTTTCATATTTGCAGTAGTTCCGGAATTATTCGGAAAAAAAACCTAAATTTTACGAAACAGTTTTTTTCTCAGGTTATTTCAAGAGATAGCTTAAAAGAATTAACACATTTTCTTTGCCACTACTGTTTCAGTTCTATAAAAAGACTTAAATAAATGTAGGATCCGACATTTCATCTTTGAGCCACTATCATCAACTTGGCTTTGTTAAATGGGCCGAATATTTCGTTTTAAACCTATTAAACTCGCATTTTAATTCCTAATCCAACGACACATCTTACTTTACATTTATGCGACGTTTCAAACCGTAAAACCATCATTTACTATTTTTCCAATAAAAATTACGATTTTATTACAAACGATCCTGAAATTTCCACTTGAAGGTAAGTATGCACCCATTTTTTCCATCCCTACTTATTATTAGTCTTCATTTATCTATTATTTATAATTTAACTAACAAGCTACAAGAATTATTTAATGTAGTCTATTGGTATACATTTACTTATACGTATTAAAATAAAGCATTTAATTTAATCAAACGCCTCTATCAAATTTATCTTAGCTTGTCATAAAAAAATGGATGCATGCTAGCTTACCTCCGAATGGAAATTTCCCCGAACATTTGGGATAAAAGATAAAATCGTTATTTGTAATAGTAAATGACTTTTTTTCGGTTCAAAACGTCGCATAAATGTAAATAAGTGTGATATGTCAATGCATTTAGAATTCAAATACGAGTTTATTAAGTTTAAAACTAAATATTCCATCTATTTAAAAACAAACTTGATGATGGCGACTCAAAGACGAAATGTCGGATCTTAAATGCAACAACATCATTTTATAAACAGAAAATGTGGCTGTGATTTGATAATGAGTCGTTTTTTTTTTAATATCATTTTAAACAAGCTGAGAAAAAAATATAAACTGTTTCGTAAAAGTTCGTTTTTTCCGGATAATTTTGGAACGGCTGCATATTTTTAATTTTTTGAAACAGAATATTGTTAACTGTTTCTTCTACCGTTTCCTAGACCCTTATGATGCCCCTAGAATTTAAAGCAGCCTGTATAGGTTATTAATAAATACCTTTTATTAATAAGTATTTTTTACAGACAGCGTGGCTAACACTGATGTTAATTTATTAAAAGAAATAATAACCTATAACTTTTATATAGGGTGGCGCACCACAAACACCTCGGTCTCTAATATGCCTACAAAAAGTATTAAAAAACTAACACCGTTTTTGTACGGTACTGTGGTGCGCTACCCTGTATAAGTTAAATAAAAGTTTTCTTTTTTCTGTTTATTACTTGTAAATAAAAGTTTGTATTAACTATTATTTTATCTATATTTTTCTCCGTAAATCCTGTAATTTTATATCCATCGTGTCATTACTGCCATCACGTCACATCACGTGATTGATGACACTTCGAACGACTCATTCGAAGTTGACCAACTTTTTACAATTCGGATCTCGCATTTCGTAATTATAAGCAAAAAAATATTAATTTTTGGGTTTCAAAAATACAGGGTGTTTCCTAACTACGGTACAAAACTTAAGGGGGAGCTTTCTTATGTCTTTTTATCAAAAAAGTTCCTATAGACATATGTCCGGACTTGCTTCCATTCTGAAATACAGGGCGTAAAAATTTTCAAAAAAAGTCGGTATCTCTTAAATATCTTAGGAACCCTTTGACAGATTTAAGCAAAAATTATACTGGGGATAGAGTGAGCCAACTAACCAGAACTAACTAAAATAATGTTAGTACGACATATAAAAAGAGTTCTATCGCAATTTGTTTGACCTTGAAACTTGGTATATAAAAAAATTAATTATAACTTTTGAACTGTTGCCACAGTACCAATGGTATTTGGGATACTAAATAAACTCATAATAATGCTTCTTTCCATAGGTAAACAGTAACAGTAAGTCGATATTATACAGGGGGCCACGTTTTTTTATTTAATGTATGCATTTTTAATACTGGTGACAAATTAAACATTTTGTTTTGACCGTTTTTCTTAAAATCGCATTTTAAATCCAGTCATACCAGCATTTTGTATGTAATAAAAAACCCATTTTTATGATAAAATTATTAATATGTGGTAAAATTTATAAAAACGGTGTTTATGAGCCTCTTAAACTTTATAATACAGTTTAAAACTGTTTTTCGAATTTTACCATATTTTAAAAATTTTCTGGGAAAAATGGAATTTTTTATTACTTACAAAAGCTGGTATGTCTGGACTTAAAATGTGATTTTATGAAAAACGGTCCAAGATATCGATTTAAATAAGGTATACCTTTTTTATACAAAAATAATGAAGGAATCAAGCGGTCAAAGCAAAATGTCGAATTTTTCACCAGTGTTAAAATTGCATACAATTATTTAAAAAAAAGTCGCATCCTGTATAGTTCCAACTTACTGAACAGCCGTTTTCCTATCAAAAGAAGCAATACTATGGGGTTATTTAGTAGCCCAAATAATATTGGTACTATGTCAACAGTTCAAAAGTTATAATTGAAATACGATTTTTTGAACCAACTTTAAAGGTCAATATCTCCCTAACGAAACGCCATAGAACTTTTTTTATATGAAGTTCAAACATTATTTTGGCATAGTGTATACCTCTATCATTTTTGACCTCGCCTTTCAGCACACCCTGTATACAGTGAGGACCTAAAGTCCGTCGCTTTCCTTTTAAATTTTGAACCGTTCCGTATATTTTCAAAAAACTTTAAATGATAATAAGGCAAGGCGCAAATTAAAAACACGTATAACGCGTGCGACGCGACGCAGCAAAGCACGTACTTTTGTAACATATGAAATTAAATTATACAGCGCAAATTAAGTAGCGACGCGTCTCCTCGCGTTGATTTTTGTGACAGTGATATAGTTTCTCGCGTCGACCGCGTTAGACGCGTCGCAATTTGCGGCTTGCCTAAAAGACAAAAGTCTGCAATTTTTGACATATTAAAGGCAGCTCTAAATGTCAAGCTGTGCGCCATTTTGGAATATTTTTTAAAAGGAAAGGGGTCGTGTGGCACATCATTTTAAAGCTCCTGACAAGTTTTTATAAGCCCAGAATGTTAAGTCAGTACCTTTACATACTATAAAATGGCAGTATTTTAATAATTACCTGAATACCATTTTTAAATGTAATATTTTCGAAAATAATAAAGATTAATGTAATAAATGTATCTTCTTAAAGCTTATTTAAAAATATGTTTTATGTTTAAGAAAAGTTAATCGAATAATAAATAATTTAAATATAAATAATTATTAAGAATAATTTAAACAACCCCTTATCACTTCTGATATACATAGAATATGTTTCTAAAATACAGTGTTTTTAATAAGCATAGCACATGGCTTCATTTTTTTGTTAAGTAGTATTAACAAACTAATTTTTATTTAGCTTATCCTTGGCAATATGAAAAACTAATTTTATTTTGTAAATGTTATTATTAACATCACACATTAACTAATAATGTTGTTATGCAACTGTTAATGATTAAATAAAATGAAAATTGCTTTTTAAAGAAGTCTTATAACATATTCCATAATATGTTGAAATGTAAATTTCTAAAAATGTTCAGTTATGACTGTTTCGGCAAATGTGTTATTTATTTTAATTTGCAAATTAGTTATGGGTACACTTTAAAATCACTTGGCAACGCTGCGTGAGAGCACGCGCTCTCTTTCTTTGAAGCCGCCAACGAATGTAACAAAAATATTTTTTACTCCATGTATTTTGTCAGTTTTTACGATAATAAACGTTAAAACAATAAATATGGTAATTCATCATTGAATGGTAGATGTTTCTACAATGGCAATAGATATATTTATACACTGAAAAAAATGTATTCTGAATGTACAAAGCTTGATGTGGAATATGGTTAGCCACAGTTGGACGTAATAAAATAAGATTTAAAGTTTAAATAAATTGTTAAAAAATATTTGTAAATTAACATAGCCTATGTATGTGATAATAAACTAAATAAGTATTACTTTTAAAACTAAAAAAGTATTCAATTTACTGTAGTATAGTTATGTAAATTTACAAATATTTTTCACCACCTTTAGTTAAGTTTTGTTGTAATAATTTTTGTTACCTGTGGCTAAAATTACATACGTTAAATGTTGCAAATTTACATAATATATTTTTTCAGTATAATCATCAGCATGTCCGTCAAAATCTTATTACTTTGTATTACACATTCCAAAACACTAACTAAACACGCCTTTAATCACGTAGCCAAATAGTTAATAGTTGAATTTAGAAAAATATTTTTTATTATTTATATTTTTATTAAAATTTTATGTATATTTTCAAAACTTACATGTGATATAACAAACAATGAACATGTAATATTTTTAAAAACCTAATAATTTTATATAATAATTTTGTATAAATAATACGTTTAAATAGAAATATCTTAAACAGGGTTACTCATAGCGATATATTTTAGACATACCTTTTTCGTGCAAAAATATGAAAAAATAAAAAAATAATAGCTTGATCATAATATCACTAGACAAAAAAAATGGCATTTTAAAAATAGGCAAAGAACTGTAAGGATCTTCCTCTACATTTAACGAATACATTAGCAAACTTTAATTTCTTAATCTGAAAAATCCCGTTTTAACGAATTTTATAAAAAAATTATTACTAAATGAGATATTTTAAAATAACTAAAAAATAGGAAACTTTGACAACCCGTATTCCGCAAACGATTATCATTTTTGAGTAAATTGCATTAGATCATTATATTTTGACCCGAGCTACTGGAAGCATTTTGTACAAACATTTTAGATGCACCCTGTGTACAAGCCTTTGCGGTCAGTCATAGAGATAAAAATATAATAAACTTTTTCACTTTATATTTACCTATCTTGTTAGAATATCGAAGAAGTTAAACTAACACAGCTGATATAGCTTTTTTTAATTAACATAGCAAATTTTAAATTTATTGATGCATAAATGCTAGTTTTCATTAACTCAAGTAAATATTTGAACGGAGTGCGTTTGTTCTATTTTTAAACTTTATTACAAAAGTTTTTTAACATAAAAGCAAGTAATAATGAGCTCAGCAATTTCCTCTAAAAATAGCCACGCAACCCATTGACCCATTCTAGAGACTAGTGGGAGCTGAACTGAATACTGAATGTTCCTTTCCCGCTTTTAAGTTTAAATAGGTATTATATATATATAAAAATAATATAAATTAAATTAAATTTGGTAATTGCTTTTAAAACAAAAATTTAAATTGTATCTTTATACAGTTGTCGCCATAATTGTTGAACCATAAATAATTTTTTTATTTTTAATTTTTTTAAAGTTATTGTTCCTTTTCTGGTTTTAAGTTTAAATACGTATTATTTTTAAACATATAATAAATACAATTAAATTTGTTAATAGCTTTTGAAACAAACATATAAAATGTATTTTTATACAATGACCGCCATAATTGTTAAATCAAGAACATTTTTATTTTTTATTAAAAAAAAATGATTGATTCTTTTCTGCTTTTAAGTATAAATAAGTTACCATTTTAAGAAAATATATTAAATAAAATTGAATTTGTAAATAGCATTTAAAAAAATATATAAAATTTATTTTTATATACTGAGCGGCATAATTGATGAACCATGTAAGAAAACTTTTTTATTTTTTATTTTTCAAAAAAGTATTGTTCCTTTTCTGCTTTTTGAATTTATAAAAAGTTTCTAAAACAAATATATTTTTATACAGTAAGCGGCATAATTGTTGAATCATATAAAATACCTGTTTATATATATCAGAAATCTCTGCATATGCACAAAGTTGGAATAAATTCTAGCCTAAACGAGTGCGATGCATTTTAAGTTACTTAAAATAAAAAACGTAAACATATGCTTCTTTTTTATTTAATTAGGCTAAAATTTAAAAGTCACTTTAAAATAATGTTTGACATCGTTTTTGTCTTTTAGAAAGGGTCTTTATTTTAAAGAGTTTTAAATTTATTTGTATGTCTTTGTACAGTGTTTATAATAATCCTAAAATAAAACTTTAAACTTTTGTGGAAATCTTTGTTATTGCCATAATCCCATTAAATTTTATTTTTAAAGATTTAAACAATAAAACAGCCTAAATGGCTTTCCTGGTAACCTTTAAAATTTACGATAACCTGGTACTACCTTTTTGTTTTTAACGGCGATATGATACCAAGAAACAAACGAAGACAAACAGACTTACAGACGATAGAAGAAAATTAAAAACATTGTTTTTATCTAGTTATCAAATCTACTATATGGTTTTTTAGGCAACCAAGAATTCAATAAACAGTTTTAAAAAATTGAACCGACTTCAAAACAATAATAAAACTCACTTAAAAGTAAAAGAATAAATAAAAAAGTCGGGTAATACTATATATTATGGTATTAAGCTTTTGTTAAGTTATTAACATTAACTAGTTTAGCATAATGTTATTACCAGACTTTTTTTTTGTTTAATTTATATCTTACTTTTTAGTTTATTATTATTAGTATTAAATCGGTAAAAATACATTAAAAAACACAACTACAGCTAAAAGTACAAGCATGTGTAGTTTAATTGGTTTGACGAATTAAAAAGCAAATTAAAAAAAAAAGATTTAAATAACCAGAACTAGCCATGACCCCCAACGTGACAGTTTTTGCATGACCGCCTGTAGCGCTTTTAACCAATCAAATTACACATGCTTGTGATTTTTATTGTAGTTTAAAAAAGACTACTAGTACCTCTTTTAGTTTGGTGAAAAGGTTAATTTTGTTTCAAGGTTGTCGATTTTGAATACGCTCTTTTTATCGGGCATATTTCCTACCTAAAGGCAGCTTTGCCGCACGAACAACGTACGGCAGAGAGAAAAAAATAGATATAGTACCTTTATTTATGGTATCACCTCAAAAGTACACTGTTTCAAATATAAAAAACAATATTAAAACCGGTTCACAAACGCCGGAGTAATCGCGTAAGATACAAAAAAACATATAGGCGAATTGAGAACTTCTTCGTTTGTAAATACGGTTAAAAAGAAACTTAACAATATTTTAGGTGATTATTTATGATTAAAAATATAATTTATTGTTCGCTTCCGTTTTCGCGAGTTACCTATTCATGATTTTGACATTAAAATGCAATGAAATTATTAGCACACATTCGTTATGTCAAGTTTTTTATTATTGAATGTTCTCGGTGTACTATCTCCGAAAACAGAATAAATACATTATTTAACAGGAGTGTATGAATTTTAAACAGACCGTGTTTTCGCATATTTAACAATTATGAAAACAATGAAAAAAAAATATTAATAAAGTTAATATAGGTATGAACCTACCAGACTTTTTTTTGTTTAATTATGTTTTACTTTTTGGTAAGTTTTATTATAGTTTCAAAGTCAGTTTAATTTTTTTAACTACTTATTTTTTGCTTTTGAGTTTATTATTATTAGTATTAAATCGGTAAAAATACATTAAAAAAACACAACTACAGCAAAAAGTATAAGCATGTGTTGTTTAATTGGTTTGACGAATTAAAAAGCAAATTAAAAAAAAGATTTAAATAACCAGAACTAGCCATGACCCCCAACGTGACAGTTTTGCATGACCGCCTGCAGCGCTTTTAACCAATCAAATTACACGTGCTTGTGATTTTTATTGTAGTTTAAAAAATACTACTAGTACCTCTTTTAGTTTGGTGAAAAGGTTAATTTTGCTTCAAGGTTGTCGATTTTGAATACGGTCTTTTTATCGAGCCTATTTCCTACCTAAAGGCAGCTTTGCCGCACGAACAACGTACGGCAGAGAGAAAAAAATAGATATAGTACCTTTATTTATGGTATCACCCCAAAAGAATACTATTTCAAATAAAAAAATAAAATCGGTCCACCAACGCCGGAGTAATCGCGTAGGATACAAAAAAGAAACATACAGGCGAATTGAAAACTTCTTCGTTTTTAAATACGGTTAAAAGAAACCTAACAATATTTTAGGTGATTATTTATGATTAAAAATATAATTTATTGTTCGCTTCCGTTTTCCGAGTTACCTATTCATGATTTTGACATTAAAATGCAATGAAATTATTAGCACACATTCGTTCTGTCAAGTTTTTATTATTGAATGCTCTCGGTGTACTATCTCCGAAAACAGAATAAATACATTATTTAACAGGAGTGTATGAATTTTAAACAGACCGTGTTTCCGCATATTTAACAATTATAAAAACAATAAAAACTAAAAAAATTATTAATAAAGTTAATATAGGTATGAACACGCTTTAAAAAATAATAAAATTGATTTCTTTAAAAATAAAAATAAAAATACGAAAGGAGTTATTTTTTGAATCGGTGAGTGTGAGTTACTCATTTATAATTTTGGGTTAGGCGTTGGTAGCTGATTTGAGGTCAGAGCAGACATTTGGTAGCTTCTTCGACAGAAGCAGCCCTATTTTGGGGCGGCTTAAGGGGTTGGGAGGGTTTCAGAGGTTCAAAAAGGGGTATTTACACTATTTTTCTTTAATATATACAATAATAAACTTTATTTGAGAAATTCAGTATTTCAAACATACATATTTAAACAGTATTTTGGAAAAATTTTATTTAAAAAATCCGAAAACTCAGCAGTTGGTACCTTGACGTTTCAAAAAAGATCTTGCCGTGGATAGCATAACACATTATTGGTTTTTTAAAATGTAAAAAAATTATTTCGTTAGTACATAAATAAATCTCGTAATTGTACAAACGAAAAAATAATATTAAAATTTAAATTTTCGACAGACCTTGAACAAAAAAACAAATTTTTTGATCAAATTTTCGCTCATATCTTGGCCCAAAAAATTAGTTGTAATAATAATAAATAAATATTCTTCGTTTAATCTTTTGATAATGTTATTTCAAAGGTGTGTGCAAAATTTAAACAAAATCGCTTTATAACTTTTCAAGAAATCGTGTCCATCGAATTAAAAATCGAGTTTTGACATAAACATTTGTTGCACTGACTTGGTTGATGGGTGAGACATCTAAAGGGGGCCTTAGAGTTTTATTTGGATCAATTTTAAATGTTAGAAGAATATTTTAAACATACTGTACTATTTAATAAGACAAAGACAATTATTTTTTTAAATTTTAAACCCACCAAACTCCTTAAGCTCCGGTTTACAATGTATATGTATACAGGGTGGCCGCCGAGTATCCGATATACTTTAGATATCAATTCTATTACTAACTTTAGGCAAAAATGATTTAATTTACTTATATACACAATATTAAATTCATTTTTAATTTGTTTTCAAATATCTTTTTAACAGCTCTTCCGGACTGATGTTAGTCTAGAACTAAATATTGATTAAGATTTTTGCTTTATTTTACCATCAGTACATTTTTCTGTTAAAAGAACTTAACTACTTGTTATTTCCATAGAATTAAAATTTTAGATTTCTATACTTAAAAGTAGCTTAAGTTGTATTTATTTTTAACAAAAATACTCACAGTAAGTAAAGAGCAATTAAGCAAATGAAAGAGTATTTTGGCATAGTGTATAGTGTTAAAAATGGAAGGAATTATACTGTGGCACTAAGAATAATTTTTGTATGTAGTTTAAACTATAAGGTTTTTATACCGTGCACAGAGAGAGACACAAAACAACATGCATAAAGAAACCTATAATTTGATGGATGGTACTAGATTAAAAGGAATAATGTCGAGGGTGTGCCACTTTGACTGCAACAGAAGGGTATCTCAGTTATTATTAAAGATAGAACTATGATAGAAGCTTACGATCTTCGCGTACCTGAGCTATTTTTTTGTGAAACGAAAGATGCCATAAACAAAGCCGGAATAGCCCTCTAAATTCCTGAGCTACAGGGTGATTTTGAATAATAACGTATCAAAAAGTAAAAACTGATTCTTATATAATTTTTTTGTAGAATGCAGTGGTGTAGTTAGATTTTTTCCAAATATATATATATTTTTGAAATATTGACCAATGTTGGGTTTTATATAGAACACTCTGTATATTTGCCAAAAATAAATTGATCTTTTACAAGCTTTTTTTTAAATATATTTATATTTCATATCCAGAATTTTGTAGTTGGTCATGCAAAACAAATAACTTACCAGTTTTTTTACTGACATGATTACTGTAGAGATGCTTACGTCATGACTTTTAAAATTGAATTTTGCTTTTAAACTTATTAATGTTTATTTTTGTTATATAAACCAAGGTAGGTGGTTCTTCTCTGGTGAAAATTTTTAATCAGTAAATGGTTTTTATTAAAAATGTTTTTAATTTATTGTTAGCATATTCGATTTGATTTATTTTTTATCCTAAAAATACGTTTTTTGTTCTATGTTTTTTTGAATCAAGAATAAACTAAATATATTATGCTAACAATAAATCAAGAAAATTATTTATTGTAAACTATTTACAAATTATTAATGTTGCTCGTGTAAATGCTACATACCCAGATTACTGTAACAAAAGGAAAAACACAGTTAAGTAAAAAGCCTAAAATCAATTTTAAAATTTGTAACGTAAGCACCGCTACAATAATCAAGTAAATAAAAAACTGTTAACTGATTTGTTTGCATAGCCTACCGCAAAATTTTAAATGTGAATTATGAATATTGGGAATTTTGTTCTTGGTTATAAAATAAACTTACAGCGTTATATATTTTTAAAAAGCTTGTAAAAACGTAAATTTACTTTTGACAAATAAACGGGGTATTTTATTTAAAAAAACATCATTGTCAATATTTTTAAAACAAGTTATTTGAAAAAAATCTGACTACGCCACTGCATTCGACGTTAAACGTAAAATAAGAATCCTTTTTACCTTTTTAATAGGTTATTCGTCAACTGAGATACAAAGGGTATCTGAAGATGCAAAATTTTCAGAATCACTGTAGCTCAGAAACTAAGATGGCTATGATAGCAACTTTTAATAAAACTAAAATGACAGTAAATATTTTTTTTTTACTCTTTCTGATAAAGAATAACTAGACCAACTTCCTTTCACGTTTACTTACAATAACTAAAAATTTCATTTCAAGACAAGTTAAGTCAAAAATTAAAAATTTGAATAGAAGGAAAAATATGTTTTATTGAAGAAATATGCAAGGGTAAGCAAATAAATAACACAGGTCCACAAAATAAAAAAGTGGTCTGTGCTGGGTATCGAACAATTATATTTATACGTATTTTTGTCCGCTGAACACGAATTTTGAAGTAAAAACTATGGGTCAAGCTCCAAAAAACCAAATTGCTGGTGCCAAGGGCGCACTTTAAACGTCCTTAATCCACTTTGTTTATGAAAATCGACTTAGTCCTTCCACACTTACAAGCCAATATCAGTAAAATCGCACTGTTTGTACGGTATTTAAGCCAAATTTCAAATGGTTCTAAGTGTGAAACGGATGGGCTGATTTTCCAAAACAAAGTGGCGTTAAGTAGAAAAACAAGTTTAAAACAAGGTGATACAATAAAATCATCGTATTAAAAAATGCGAATGCCCCCTTGGCACCCAGCAAAGTTTGACCCCTAGTCTTGACTTTAGATTTGTGTTCAGCGGGAAAGAATACCTGAGAAAATCTTTCTCCGATACCCAGCACATACTACTTTTTTATTTTGTGGATCAGTGTAATTTAAAAAAGGTAAGCAAATAAATACAATTTGCAAATAGGAAAACCACATTTTATTTGGTATGCGTAATAATAGAATAAAAAAATGTAATAATAGAATAAAAATGTAATCTTATCTAGTTTTGTCACGAGAGTACTGCCTATTTTATATTGATATTTTTATTTGCCTTACCAAAACAAATAGGTACAAAATTTCAGTTTTTAGCAGTTATTGAAAGCTAAACTAAAATATAAAAAAATATGTTTATCGGGACACATAGTCAAACTCGATATCATTAAATGTAAGGCTTTTCTGTCAGACTTATGTTTTTCGGCTATTTGGCCGGCGTCTTAGATTTTGTTACTTTGATGTTTCACCAGCGCGAGTGGTTGGCATCCTCAGAAGGTTCTTGATAGACTATTTACATACTATAGTAGGACTTTTTATGCAAATATTATTTATTTTTATTGTTTTAATAGCAAAGTTGTAAAATTTTAATTCTTGGTGATGTATAAAAATTTATAAATTTTAAATAATCAATAATTAGCAATTTGGGACTGATTTATTAACCATATTTAAAAAGACACGTAGGTTTCATGTTGAACTGTGTGTATTTTTTAAATGTTTTTTACCTATTACCCCGATTCTATTTTGTTTGACGTGATAACGTCTTATAATTCGATGAAGCCGGCTGCACACATAAAGAACATGACTCGTGCGCCGCGCCGTTTCATTTAAAGCTTGAAGTGCAAGCGAGAGCGCAGAAGAGGCACAATCGGCAGCGTTCGACATCTGTTGCTTTCCTACTTTAAGCGGTCAGCCTGCTATACAATAATACATTTACATGTTTGGTTAAGTAGGAAGTGCAGTGGAAAGTGAATGTGGTGTAAATTGTTTAATTTTCTTTTGAAAAATGCAACCACTTCATTAGTATTTTCTTATGACGTTATCACATTCAACCATCGTCAGTAAACCGACTTTGCAGACAACCGATTTTTTTTAAACAGCGTGTTTCCTAGTTGCGGTAAGAAAATTTAAGGGCATATTTTATAAAAAAAAATCATATAAACATAGGTCCAGAAATGCTTTGTTTCTAAGATACAGGGTGTTAAACTTCTAAAAGAAAATAGGGTTTTAAATAATATCTCAAATATATCTTACTAAATTTTAATAAAATTGGACTGTAGTATTTGTTAAAATAAAAATTAATTTAGCCCTATTTTAATTAAAAAGACCGTGGAACGCATCGAAGCTATTATTCTTGACAAAAGAAGGTTCGGCACTGACTTTTTGCAAATTTTAAGTGTTTTTTTGGATGCAGCACCCACAAATACAACTTTTATGTATTTTCATATTTTAAGGTAGCTTGCGTAGTTTTTAGAAGAATAAATAAAATCCGCCAAACTGCATAATTCTGCAACAAAAAAAAAACACATGAGGGCATTTTTTGCTTTTAAATATTAAGTGTTATAACTTTTTATTAGCAATTATGTAACAACAGCAACAACATTTTTAATTAAACAACGTTTATATTTAGTCTACAAATTTTACTGAAAAAAGTGGTTTAGAAATTTTAGGGATTTTTAAAAAGTTGAATACCTTGTATCTTAAAAACAATAAAATTAAGGACCCGTGTTTATATAAACGGTTTTTCAAAAAATGGCTTACAAATACTTTCTTAAATTTTCTTACTGTAGTTAGGAAACACCCTGTATATAAAATTGTTATAAACTTTAAAAAAAAGTATATATTATAATAACTAAGTAAACAAAAGCGTTTTATAGATGTTATTTATTTGGGTACATGCCAAGTCAAATTAAACAACCAAAAAGTCACCGTTGTCTTAGCGTGTACCCAGATAAATAACATCTATTAAATGAATCCGCCAAACCATTATAGAGCATATCTTCAAAAGCGTTTTATACTTTAATAACATAGATACGTTGTTACCGACTTTTTAAAACTTTTTTCAGCTATTAAAGAGATTTTTTAATTCTAATAAAATCGGTTTTTTTTTTTTACTTTAACTTTCCTAACTTCGGAATTGTAATTTTAATTCTCCATTTAAGAACCTGATAATTGAATTTGCTGTCAGTTTTAAATAATCTCATTTAACGCCACGTTTTTAAGAATTAAAAATAAAATTATTTCGATTATTAAGTTAAATAAAGCAGGCCTTAAGTACAGGTACAGGTAAATAATAAACATTTTTTTCTTTGTTAAAGTGAGGTTTGTAAAAAAGTATATTTTTAATTAAAAAAGAAATTAAAAGTGTTTTGTTTTTTAATTTTTAACTTCATTTTTGAGTGGAATAAGAGTTACTAAACTGTGAGGCAAGTCTGCAAGTCTTATTCAGAGACTTGCCTATTTAGATAGACTTGAAGGCATGTCTCACCATGTGTATGCCCAATAACGTTGAAAAGTTTCTCCACTCTTCTTCAGTTTTGGTAATGTTTGGTTTAACTTTAGGTGTGTATTCTGTATTATAAAGTAGGTCTTGCGCTTGTCTATTTTGTTAAACATTTAAATTTACAACGATTAAAGGTCTGGCCACACATAACCGCACCAAGGCCGCACCGAGCCGGGATTCACAATGATAAAGGAAAGTGTGGCAAATTAATTTGGAAAAATTCAAAAGCACTTTGATTGCCCTCAACATTAAAAAAAAAACATTTTTGTCAAGCTAAGTCTATTGTTTTATGTATGTACTAGCTATGATTCCCGGCTTCGGTCGGGAGTTAATATGAGACCCAAATAACCGTTGTTCTGAATGAAGTTGAAATACTCACACTTAATTTCCAAGTTGAAGGGTTGGAAGAGTCCTTATATCTTTAAAAATACGCCCTTTAGGGTAAAACGGGAACTTTCTTGTTCGAGGGGGATAAAGGGCTATCACACTATATAGAAGCCCCTTTATCGTATCGGGACTCCTTTTCAAGTTTTATCGGCACGCACATTTTATCAACTGAGTTTTATTATATATATAATGGTATCTTCTTGTTTAAATAAAACACAATTTCCTACTTATCTCTGTTCCCTTTTATCAAAACTTTAGTGTTGTATAAGTGAAACCTTATTTGTAAAGATTTATTTTTTGATCAGGTGTTATGTAAAGCGTTGGTTATACTAACAGACTTATATTACTGCAATTCTATTAAATACAAAACTTTTTGCACCGCATCCCCTACATTTCCCAAGCGAAACGCACGGCGGCGGACTCGTTGCGGTTATGTGTGGCCAAACATTTACTAGTATTTTAGTTAAAATCGTGCCTGATACAGTAAACATAAACAAGAACTTTTTTTGCTAGGCCCACTGGAGTCAAATTATTTAAAAAATGTTATTTGTGGAAAAGACCTTTTAAAATATTTCCACTGTTTGCAACAGCTGGTTTTGATGAGCAGAAAAAATGATTCCAATACAGTTCTGCTTTTTTTATGTATTCGATCCTCGAAACATAAAAACGGCCATCCAATAAGCGGTCTTGTATAGGGCAATATTAATAATGGGTCAATAGGTTTGTTGGCTATTTTCAGAAAATCTTTCTGTGCTGTGTACGTGCCTAGCTATAGGTTAAAAACTTTTAATATAAATTCTATAAATAGAGATATGGATCACTAGGTCTGGTGTTTGCCGATGATTATTTACTATTCAGTATTAGTTGCTTAACCAAAAAGTGGTTAATAAATTTGTGTTTCGCGCACTTGTCTTGTAGAATGTTGCTTTGTTAACATGGATTTTACTAAGGCAGAGAGCTCTTTGTACGAAATTTAGTTTTCTTTAAAAATGTCAATTTTTACATGAACAATTTGCGAGTTTTGCATAAAAAACATTGTTATCAAAATACTGTTAGTCGCGAAGATAGATAATATTGGCATTAACGACTCAAACCTTTGGGAAATATGTTTTTGTTACATTAAACTATATTTTAGTTATATTTAAAAAAATAATAATTGATTATTTTGGTAGACACACTGTATATAATATAATAACCTATTATTATTTTTAAAAGTTAAATGGTAAAAGGCTTTTACAGAAATTGGAAATAGATGACTTGTGTAGAACATTAAGTTTTACTTTCTTTTTACTGTACTACGATTTTTATACCTTGGTAAAAATAAAGTCATTAGAGTAATAGATAATAAAGTAAGGGGTGAAAATATGTTGTTCAATGTTTAAAGCCCGATTACATGGAAGCGGAAAATTTTTCAATAAAAATATAGTAATTTTTTTTTGGTCAGTGTAATTCATATAATATGTGTTAGACAAACATGCCGAATTCGTCAATTCGCCGAAATAAATACTCAATTCGCGATATGATCAAAGCCAGATGATCGGTTGCCGAAAAATCTTTTTTCGGAATCTGTTTAGACCGATTCACACATTTCGCGAACTGAGGTAACCGGAGTTGCTCAAATGGCGAATATGAATATGTTTTGGCGGATAATCATTTTTAGTTTAATATTTTGCCGATTGCGCAATTTAGAAATGCACAATGGCAGATAGATTTTGTCATTATTTATACAATCGCCATCTCTGCGAGTCTCAGCTTGTTATTTGTAGTAAAACTAAGGAAGCAAGAAGTGCTGTGTATATTTGTCTTGACTCAATCTTGCAGTGAACTAGTGCATTATTTAATCGTTTTGTATTGAAATATATATCTTTAGTGCCTATTTAATAAACAAGAACGAAGCAGTGAAATCATCTGTTAATAAATTCGATTTTTTAATAAAGTGTCATTGTAATTGATAAATCGAACAATAATTTCACATCGCCTTTATCGGATCAAAAATATAAAGAAATCATACGTGAAGTAAAGCAAGGGTTTACAAGATGTGATTGCAAGAAACAATGCCAAAATAAAAAGTGTAAATGTGTTTCGAGCAATATCAAATGTAATAGTAAGTGCCATGAAAGTTCTTCTTGTTGTAATTAATAAATAATATTAAGTTGTTTCCATTTAACTTATAAGCTGTCTCTAGGAAATAAATGTTTTCCTGGATCAATAGCATTTTTTAGTTGTGTTAGAGGTCTGTTCATTTTTTAATTGCGCAATCGGCAAAATATTAAACTAAAAATGATTATCTGCCAAAACATATTCATATTTGCCATTGGAGCAACTCCGGATAGCTCAGTTCGCGAAATGTGTAAAATGTGTAGCTTAAACAGATTCTGATATAGAACATATTTTCGGCAACTAATCATTATTTGGCTTTGATCATATTGCGAATTGAATATTTATTTCGGAGAATTGACGAATTCGGCAAATGAGTCTAACATACCGGGTGTCAATTTGAAAACTTCCCACCCTTAATATCTTTCTTGGAGTTAAAAATTTGACAAATCGGAAAGACCCGTCAATTTTATTTGTAAGGGGGACACTTAAAATGAATATTTTTAGCCTTCTTGTTTCAACCCCCTAGGAGGGGTAGATGTCACCCTTAGAATATTAAATGGGAATGGGGGTCAAGTGATACATCGTTTTAAAGGGCGTTCAATTCTCTTTTCAGTGGTATCCTACTTTGCTGCTTTTTATCCAGAGGTTTCCGAATAATCGCGTTTCAAAGTTGCAGAAACAATTAAACTTGCCTGCATTAAGATTTTGGTTTTCAGGTTAGTGTTTACACAAAAATTATCGCATTGGGTGGTACCTAGGCGTAGCCAGACATTTTTCTAAGCGGTGGGGGCGAAATACTAACAAACAAAACATCATAAGCACTAACGTTTTTTTTCTGAAATTCCAATAAGCGGCAACTCGAAAAAGTTACAGCAAAAAGTAGTCTAATAAAATTTCGATGGTACTACGAGTACCTAGTTAATTTGCGTTTATTCGATGTCTTATCACTGAAATTCCACAAAAAACATGCTATTTTATCAACAAATTCTAAAGTACGTTGTTTTTTACCAAAAAAACATGGTCAGCAAATTTAAAAGATGTAGCCAAATCAGGAATCTTATTGTTAATTCGTTTTTGCTTGTTCGGCTGTTCGGTAAAAACTTTTATTAAGTGCATAAAGTGTGAAAATGGTTTATTCTCTTCAGGAAAGAACTGAAATTATTTTCATTTATGGAGAGGTTGGAAAGTGCGCACGAAGGACGGCATTGGTTTTCAATGAAAGAAATCAAAATCGCGAAGAAAGTCACAGATATGTGCTGGATTTGGTGGCAAAGTTCTCCGAAACTGGTTCGGTGAATAATAGAAAAGAAATAACCTACGAGTGATGAATGATGGAGCTCAAATTGAGGTTTTGGGATTATTTGCTGCAGAGCCCACCAGCTCCTTGCGGACAGTAGCAAAACAGACCACAATATCACACAGAGACTGTAAGAAAATCACTAAAAATGCATAAATTCCATCCATACAAAATGCAGATACTTCAAGAACTCTATGACGATGATTTTGATAGAAGAATAGAGTTTTGTGAATTCATGAGTCGTCAAGTCAACGCCATCCCTAATATTCTGCCGAATATCTGTTTCAGTGATGAATGTTCATTTTTTCTAAATGAAAATGTTAACAAACAAAACTGTCGATATTGGAGTGACGAAAACCCGCATATTTTTCGAGAAGGACATACACAATATCCCCAAAAGTTAATGTTTGGGCTGGTATTCTTGGAAATGCCATTATTGGTACTTTATTTATTGAAGAAAACTTGACAGGTGATCTGTACCTTAATATGCTTGAAGAGACTATTGATCCTCTTATCACCCATGAGCTAGAAACTCAAATTGATGCAGAGGGTAATTCAGTTTTACAGGAGGATTTGTTAACATTCCAGCAGGACGGTGCTCCACCTCATTATTTTCTTCCGGTCCGCCAGTGGTTAAACGAGAGATTCCCCGATAGATGGATTGGCAGAAGGGGGCCAATTGAATGGCCTCCAAGATCACCGGATTTAACACCCTTAGACTTCTTTCTTTGGGGACATCTTAAATCCATTGTTTATAAAACACAACCTGCTGATATTGTTGAACTTAAAAGGCGAATTGCAGCAGAATGCCGGTCAATTCCCGGTGAAGTTTTCCGAAATGTTAGGGAGGAGTTCGAAAACAGACTTTATTATTGTTTACAGGAAAATGGACGACATTTTAAACACCTTATAAGATAGTGCGTAAGTAGATCCCATGTGTTTTATTGTAGAAATATCTCTGCCGCAAATAAAAAGTTATTTTTGTCGAAATAACATAATCAATAAATAAGAAATCAATTGTTTAAACTACATTTTCGTGCTGTTATTCAACGATTTTAACGCTGTAACCTGATTTTCTAATCATTTTTACTACAGGGAGACCTATGCAATAAATTTTGTGTAAACACTAACCTGAAAACCAAAATCTTAATGCAGGCAAGTTTAATTGTTTCTGCAACTTTGAAACGCGATTATTCGGAAACCTCTGGATAAAAAGCAGCAAAGTAGGATACCACTGAAAAGAGAATTGAACGCCCTTTAAAACGATGTATCACTTGACCCCCATTCCCATTTAATATTCTAAGGGTGACATCTACCCCTCCTAGGGGTTGAAACAAGAAGGCTAAAAATATTCATTTTAAGTATCCCCCTTACAAATAAAATTGACGGGTCTTTCCGATTTGTCATATTTTTAACTCCAAGAAAGATATTAAGGGTGGGAAGTTTTCAAATTGACACCCTCCACAGACCTGTAAAATAATTTGTCTGCAAATATAATATTACCAAAAATCATTTTTTTTGTGTAACTGAAAAAATATTTGACTTTATTAATTGAACATTTAAACTTTAAGTAAAATGCTAAAGATATATATTTTTTTTGAATTGATAAGAATTTTAAACAATTTTTTGCAATAGAGATCAATCTGCAAAAGTTGTAAAAGACAAGACTGCGAAAATTTGAAAAGAACTTATAAATTTAAATAATTGTTAAGCCAAAACGAATAATTAAAATTTGTAGAAATACCACTACTAAAATTTGGAAAATGGCTTTTGTTAAAAAAAAACTTTGAGTAAATTAAGTCATATCATAAAAAGTTAAAAATTTTATTTGTTAATAAACTAAATAACTTTTTTGACCTAAAGTTGCATTAGTTTAATAAACCTTTGTATTCTTTTTAAAATAACAATATGTATACTGTATACGTTTTGGAAATATAGGCGGTCCGGACAGGTGATGTCGCAAATCTTAGGTGTTGTAGAGTTGTTAGTGTTTCAGATAAAAAAGTTTTATAACGCGTGTTAGGGAGTTATTGACCTTCAAAGTTAGAACAAACAAACTTTTTTATTTAAAACTTTAAAATTTTAAACCTTTTCTACAGTATCAACAATATTTGGGCAACCTAAGTTACGCCTTTTTTTTAACTGTATGCATTTTTGACAATAGTAACAAATTTGACATTTTAATTTAACCGTTTGATTCTTTTATAAATTTTTTCTACAAAAAAGTTTAACCTTTATAAAAAGGATTAGAGTAAAAAAATATAAAAAGATGTAATAAATAACCATAACCAGCATATATACAGGGTATTAAACCTGTACAAAATATGTGTTTTTTTAATATTTTGAAAATATCCTTTACCCAATTTTGTTTAAATTTAAAAATGTTATTAATAATATAATAGCAAGATTATTTTATAGAACGGAAAAAGTGGCAATGACAATGTGACATTTATTTTAAAATATTTCTTTAAATAAAATTACAAGAAAAAAATAACTTCGGAACGGCTGCAAATTTTTTAATTGTTAAAACGAAATATTGTTAAACATAGAAATGCGCAACTTTGCCCCAATTTAACCATCCCTGTATCTTGTACCGTTTCCGAGATCCCAATGATGGCCCTCGAATTTGTAACAGCTTGTATTATTAGGTAAGGGGCGAGAATATGTGGTTTGCATAAATAAAAACACCACGAAAAGATTTTCCAGACAGATTCTATTGTTGATCATTTCATCATCGTAAAGTTGTTTTCGTTCTTCTTATCTCAATTTGCGTAAAGCTTCTGACTAGAATTATTTATCCACGGCAGAAACAGGCAGATTTCCAGACTGATAAAAACATTTTAAAAGAAGTTTTGGGTAAGAATGTAAACGTTTTCTTTAAGGTTGTTACAAATTCGATTAAGTTTTTGTTAGAAGATAAAAAATTATTATTCGAAAATTTTATGAATTATTAAAATATTGAAAAAATCTATACACAAGGTTATATGGATGCCTTAGATGTTCCAGTCTAAAAAGAATATATAAGCGACTAAAATATTAGACATTAGAGATTGTTTTGCATAAAAAATTTAGGGGTAGAGGGTCGACCGGCTGATTTTTAACCATTACGCATAAATTTAACGTAAACTCTGAGGACAAATAACTAATAATGGAAGAACGGATTTTTAAACGATTTTACTTAACTTGACCTGTTATTTGTTATTTATTTGGGTCAAATCTAGTAATTGGAATTTGACTCCCTTTGAATAATGCTTGCTTGCTTGTTAAAGTATGGCGTTGCTGCTCGGCAATTGCCACTTTTTTAAATAATAATTATTAATAAATATAAATATGTGCGGTTTTGTGACATATAACCTCACTTTCAAAGGTATGAAAAACAGTAGTCGATATGCTGAAATCGACGTTGCAACATTAAAAAGTTATCTTGAACGACGTCATCTATAAAGTACCTTGTAAATAGAAGTAGTATTTTATAGCCAATAAGATGTTTAGTATATTTTATATTTATCTAAATTTTAAGTAAGTTTCAATTTTAGGATAGTTTGTCGATCTATCGACGGGCTATCAATATTCAGTACATATGTTTAATGATTTGCCTATTATTAAACGCGTTTCCCATTCCAATGAAATAAAAAGTCTATAACCTAATAATCTTTTCAATATTAATAATTATAATATCAATTTATTTTGTAAAAAAATATATTTGATAGCACTGGTAAGTTAAGACTTTCATTTTGTTAAAAAAATACTTTAAATATATTTTTTTCACGGAATTTAAGCACCTGTCATTTTACTTTTCAACACTAGTGTGATATTAATCGTTTTCTAAATGATTAAGGAGTGCGTTTTATGTCATTTTCGTGTGTGGTCGTGAGAAATAGTATATTACATAACAAGTGTCGACAGTGAAAATCACTTTCAGCATGAGTCATGTACAATATTTTTCCAACGATCAAAAAATATTTATATACTAAAAATTCTAAGTTATTTTTTTTTAATATCATTAATGTCAACACAGACAAGATAAACTGGCAAAAAATTAGACGTAAATCGATGTCAGTGCCCTTAAAACTAAATAAAGAAATTCCTTTTACCTAATTGTATGTAAAAGCATGTATTTTAAAATTTAATTTTAGTTACCTTACAAAACTGATATTTCACTGTTATTTCTTTTCTAACAAGGGATGTCTTATTAAGAAAAGAAAAAAAACCGCTTGGCATTTTGTGCAAACTTTGTGGTTTGGTTACAATGTTATAATTTTACAAATCTGGGTCCCGCAGAACTTTAGACACTTCCACACTTCCATGTGTTTAATGGGTTGCCTATTATTATTACAGGCATTTGCTATAAAATAATTGTGTCTATAAACTAATAAACCCTTAAACATAAAACTAAAATTAATATAGTAATTTAAAAAAAAGATAATGTGTGTTAGTATTGGTAAGTCAAAACCTTAGTTTGTTAAAAATATACTGTAAATATCTTTTTAACGGAATTTAGGCATCTGTCATTGTTATTTACTTTTCAATGCTAGTGGTAGATTTTAACACGCGTGTGATATTATTCCTTTTCTAAAGGATCAAGGAGTGCGTTTTATGTAATTTTAATTAGTGGTCGTAGAAAAACATACTTTTAATACTATTTGTTCTTGGCCTTGCAGAAATAATACATTTTATTTTAACAAAATGTCGATGTCACTTTCATAAAATGGTAATAAAAACTGTTTTAAATACCAATTTAACTGTTGTCAATTTAAATAAATTAGCCGGGTCAATTATTGCCTGCACCATTTATTTTTAGAACTTATGCAATGTCCGTTTTCATGATACAATAAACCGAATTTTCAGGCCATTGAATAAATGTTGTTTTAGAAATCACCGAATATTCACATACAAGCCTAGACAGGATGCATTATGTTGGACCATTATAATTAGTGATGATATAAATAATTTACAAAAAAGGATATAATTACGTTTTTATATCAGGATGGTTTAAAAAAATGTACGCTACAAAAGGATTTTGTTAAATTATTTGTACATAAAGTGATTGAAGATATGTTGGCACTATTGCTTTTTTTTATCTCTATGACATCACACGAAGGCTTATGCCTAAATACCAGTGTCTTTATTATCGCAGATACTAAAAATATAGAGAACTTCTAGTTATACCATGTAAATTTTTGCCTAATCAATTCGCGGGTGTTTGAAAAAAAGGTTATAAGTAACTTTTTGGCAAATATAGAATTATATTCGGGGATACATTTAAAAAGGCATTTACTACATATGAGAATAGCAAATTATGTTAATTTATAGCTAGAACAACTATTTTCCTACCTATAACCTGACATATTTTCCTATTCCTATATGTAGAGAATACCTTTTTAAATGTATTTATGACGTAATCTCAGGTTCGCCACAAAGTGTCTTATTACCTTTTTTCTGAGCTTTTTTCAAGCACCTGTGAATAGTTAATTCCGCTCAGAACACAAAAATGTAATATGAAGTTTTTGCTTCAACCAAAAGTAACGCACTTACATATACGAATATGCATGGTATCTTATTAAAAAATGGATTTTTTTGTCAATAAGTTAAACCGCC
>JACEGR010009077.1:0-30027 GCA_014170235.1 Listronotus bonariensis
GAACTTACGTTTTGTTACTTTATATAAAATTACGCGGAACGTTACCTGGCAACTACTCTTTGTTTTATTTAAGTTTTTAGACTATGGTGCCTAATACTCAAGAATCTGTCCATTTTCTTAAAGAGACTCAACATAGATTTAACTACAATTTAAGGAACAAAGTCAGAGTCTCAAATTTTTTTGAGACTCTGACTTTGTTCCTTAAATTGTAGTTATGGTGCCTAATATTTTGTCTGAAATTTAATGCGTAGTTTTTAAAAGTGCTTTTGCTTCTAGCGGAGACACAAACTCAAAATCGTATATTTCTGTAAATATGGTAAATATTTTTGCTGCAGTTTAAATGTAAATATTCAAGAACTGTCACTTTATATAAAATTACCCGGAACGTTAGCTGGTAACTACTCTTCGTTTTATTTAGGTTTTTGGTTTATGATGCCTAATATTTTTTCTGAAATTTAATGTTTCTTGTTTTCAAAAGTGCTTGCCTCTAGCCGAGACGCAAACCCAAAATCGTATATGCTGCTCCTTAATTTGCATTCCCTACATTCGTTTTTAAAAAACTACAGGGAAATTCAAAAATAAGGCCCTGTTTACCTTAAAATGAATAACCCTGCACAGTTAAGTATGTCCGTGGAGACACGGCCGCTAATAATATTTGTTCGGTTTAAGAGGCAAGAGGCACTATTTAAGTTTCAGCTATTTGAGCAATAATATTCTGAAGATAATAATAAAAACTCCATATTTTTTTATCGACTTAGTTAATAAGTTGTATATATCTTTTCAAGGATGTTGAATGTTTCGTCACATTATGTGACGTTATATCGAAATTTGGGCACGACTTATAAGCATCAATTTTAGGCCAAGAACCAATTCTAAAACGGTATTTACCAATCGGTTATGTTGACGTTTAAACAATATACTATATGTCAAAGTTGTCACCAATTATTACCACGGTTATAATTGGTTGAACGCCTAAAATTGATGATTGTGTCATACATTACACCAAATAAAAAAATTGACGTTTTAATTTTGACGCTAGAATATTTATCAAACTGCTTTATTTGATTTATAAATCTTTAAACTCATGGAAATTTAAATATTTGTAACTTACATTTAAAACAACAGCAAAACAACAAAAAAATATTTCGGCAAATTTCAACAAACCACAACTGTTCAGAACTACCCCACCAGGCACAACACTAATATCTACATACCCCATTATAACACAACCTCATTTCAAAACAAGTCCATACTGCTTTTGCAGCACTATGTATAATGCACTTCCAGCAAACCTTAAAGAATTAACTTCATATTATAGATTTAAAAAGGCGTAAAGAGCTATCTTCTATAAAAATGCTATTATGATGTTAAAAAATATTTTTCATAATAAGTTAGTATATTTTTTTGTTTTAACTATTTTACTAGTTTAATTTGCAAACATTTGTATTTTTAATTAAGTTATTGACGTTGTCATATCTGTAAGATCTTTAGATATGAAAGTAAATAAATAAATAAATTAATTAATTAAATACCGCACTCACGGGTAATAAAGTTTACCTTCTTTTTCTTCATATTCATTTGAAAATACTTAACCATCTTCACAAAAGAGCACTTAATATTCAAAATTATTTTGAACAACTTCCGCTGCACGAATAATTTGCTTTCACAATGTTGCAGGTTAGATTCAGGTTCACAGTACATCAAAATATGTAGATCTGGATTGTCGGTTAGTTCGAAACATAGTTACTAAACACTTATATTTCTCCTATTTACTCAACTTTTACATAAAAATTAATGAACATATTTGAGATGTCTAAAATATCGAAAAATGATTTATTTCAGACTATCCTCAAAGACGTAATTTTTTTGTCACCCTTAGTTTAGACAACATAAAGCGAGAACAACAATGTATGACGAAACATTGAACATCCTTGAAAAGATCTATATTACGGAATTGTTCTTTGTTTGTGGTGGAAATTTTATAGTATTTTCGACGTAACGACGTTCTGCCACAATCTTTGCTTTTGCTATGGCCACTTCAACGACATTCTGGCAGAATATTTTAAAAAAGACGCTGTGAAGCGTCAATATCCCTCAACGGGTTAAAAAATGCGTGGGAAAAAATTCGATACAATTTTCAAATTACAATGCGTGTATGAAACTTATGTTTTCAGCATATTTTAAGAAATAATTATTGGGATTTTTATTTCAGATTTCAACCGCCCAACATTCCCAATGGTATAAGCGACCGTGATCCATTAAGAGATAAGTTGTGGTACGTCGGCGAAATGGATAGGACCACAGCTCAGGAAAAGCTGCATAGACGGGAAAACGGCACCTTTTAGTGCGTATAAGTCCTAGAATGGGCAAGGACTCATATGCCCTTACTTTAAAGTAAGATTTATTTTCTTATTTCAGGATTACCATCTAAAACTGCCGACGTCATGTGTTAAATTATAAAAGTTTTAATTAAAATTGGGATATAAAAGTGATGCAATAATACTATATTTTGGAGTGAAATTGACGGATGAAAATTTCATAATGGCTGCTGGGTGCCATCTTGGAAAAAATATATACGGGGAATCTTTGTGGTACATACATACAGCTCCTGACGAGTACTTTATAACCCTATAATATAAGGTCAATATCTTTAATATTGATTTTATCAAAATAGCGGTACATTAAAATTACCCAAACATTTAATAATTTATTGATTTAAATTATAAAAATAAAATGTTAATCAACGTGTTGTGTTGGGAAATTTATATAAAAAAAAAACAGCTGCTGGGCCTTCCTTGTCTGTCTTCAAGGAAGGTAAACGCAAATGGCGCGTGAAGTCGACTTTATCGTTTGCTCGCCAAATTCAAATTATAGCTGTGCTATTTTTGCCCTTAATGTTAGGTACTTGTTTTTGTTTTCCTATTAATATAAAATATTGGGGTTTAGTTCAATAATTACACACCTAATTAAAAATGTGTTTGGTTTTCATGAAGATTTTCTTACAGATAACCATGTCAATATTACCTTAGAATTATCTGTTGAAAAGCACAAATTTAATATATACACTGTGATCACTAATAAAAGTCAATATTCAAGTCCAATTAAAGGTAAAAACCACGAAACACACAATAAATCACAGAAAATGTAAACAAACTGTCCAAACAAATCGGCCATTGAAAAATAAAAATATCGAAATACAAATATTGATTAACATTTCGGCGTGACTGCCTGCGGCAACGTTGTCAAGTTAAAAATATTCGATTCATGTTATATTTTCTTTTGTCTTAATTAGATGTGAGCCAAAGGACATTAAAGTTTACATGCAAAAATTGTAAACAACTTGGCAACCAGGGCAAAGCGATGATTGCTCCATCTACGATAGCCTGCCATGATGAAAGACAAAAAGACAAATTTATTGGAATTTGCGTTAAACCAGATAGAGATAAATTATTGCCTTTCGCAGTCAAAGTTTTTAGTAGTATAGAAGAATTAGTATTGAATTACGAAAATTATAGTTTAAAAGAAAATTTTTGATAGGTAAGTTGTATTTTTTAATGTTAAATGTTACATTTTGTAGTTTATGAAAACCAATACACACTCGGCACAGGCTCAGTTTTTCCTTAGGATCAATACAAACAAGCTTTAATCTAAATGGTCATGACTCATTTAATAATTAAGTTATTAAAAAACAATTAAACAAAGGAAATATTAAGGAAAGATTAACAATACATTCTACTGGGGTGATCTTTAATCGCCCTGTTTGATGTGTTGTAAAAAGGGAGTAATCACATCTGTAATTATATTACTTATTCTTCTCTCTCTCTCTCTCTATTTTTTTCTTTCTTGGTTTGGTCCCTTCGTCCAATCCACACTCTCCCTTCCGGACTATGCTTCTCCAGGGCTTCGTCGGCGGAAAATCCTGGATAATCGAGCTCGTAGCTCTCAGAAATTCCAAAAAGAAAACAAATAATTCAACAATCGATGCAATGCATAAATTGTCGGCTGTCAAACCAAGATCTGCTACTGGTGTTACGTATACAACCTTCACTTTCACCACTGACGGTTCCCATAGCACGCTCATCTATTTCCCGCCATTTGAGAAATACCTCGTGTTCACCACCAAACAGGATACCATCAGCTTAGCAGGAATCTTCGCTTACAGCGCTTAGATCCAGAAGAAAGATGCCGTCAATTTAGCGTGAATCTTCCTTGATCCTCGAAGGTAAAAAACGTTCGTACGACACCTTTAGCCGCTACTCTGGGAAGAACTTTGTAGTCCTCTACGCACGTCCGCACTGTCCGGAGGTCAAACAAAGAGTGAATTACTTATTCTTCATATTTCCTTTACTTAATTGTGTTAATACGGTATACTACCTGAACCAGTAATAAAATGGTCCTCATGATAAGAACCCTTTAAAATCATTTTTAGGGTGGTTCCCTTTTGACGAGACTACTACCTAGTCCACTACCCGAAACGTGTTTGAGTCTTACGGTTTCATGACTAACCCTTACGATTATTGGCGCAATGTTTAAAAATTGCATGTCAAACATGTTAATCTTGGCCGAAAAAAGTGTCGAGTTCGCCCAGTTAGACACCAGTAACATTTGACATTGACAAGCTGGGTTGAAAGAGTCGCTTCCATATATGGCCGTAAGAATATTCGTGGTAGACTCGTCAAAAAGAACCCCCTTTAAAAAGTTTTAAAAGTGTTTTTATCTTGAAGTCTATTTCATTACTGGCTCAGGGACTATAGTATTTTTCCTTCATTATTGTGTTTAGATTATTTTAGAAATTATTTTTTAATTTTTTAGTTCAATGTTCTTTTATGTTTTACCCATCTATTATTGATCTGTAATACCTTAGAAACGGAATATGTTATGGTAGCAATAATACCTAAGCTTTATCACACATAGGCGCATTATAAGCAGGGCATTATGATAATGCCCCGCTTATAATGCCCTAATGCGCTAATATGGAAATTTTATTGCTTATCCAATTTTATTTCTCTCACAATAAAGATCAAGTTTATACAAAAATAAATTTTTTATATTTGTTTTCTCTTTCCAAAACTTTAGACTTCTTCGGGACGTATCCTTTCGACTTAACTTTTAAAAAGATATGAGACGATGGTATTGCGAAATGTCTATATTTTCATAGACCATCAACGTGAGACCTTAGGGTGGAATACTTTGGTCCAGAGAGAGTTCGGACTGTATTTTTTCCGACTAAAAATAATAAAGTTTGTTAAACATATGTATTAAAATAAAATCAATAACTTACCAGTTCCTGAAAATATGCCATTAAAACGGTTTCGGTTATTTGAAGAATTGCGTTCGCATCTTTCCAAATACCAAATATGCGATACTCCCGATCATACTGTTGCCTTGTTTTAACTGGCAAAAGATTTTCGCTCGCTTTTATGGCCATTTCTCTTATATTTTGTGGAATTTCTTCCATTTTGAGCAAATGATAGCTTTGTCAGGGACGTGAGGGTGTGAGAATTACGATTTCGGTTGGCAGTTCTGTTCAAAGTTGGTAGCATTATCAGCTGATGACAGAGTCGTGCCTTGTCGAAGCTTTGTTTGGTAAAAACTGTGGAAATTTGCCATTTTCATTTTGGTTTGTATATTTTGCAAGGATTTCCAGTTGTTAATGTTTTTGGTTAGTTTAGAGACTACATATTATTGGTTCGGACTCGTTTTATTTTAGAGATTTTGATAGTGTTTAGTCGAATAGTTTTCAGTCATTCGTGTTTTTATATACATATGATACAGATGAGTGTCCGCTAATTAATGGTACACAGAAAAACCACAGATTTCTTATGCGAAAATACCCATTTAGGATTTAAACAAACATACCTATATCCAAAAGTTAATGATAAGGAAGATACGGGTGTTAAAGAGATATAAATATTTTTATTCATGCATTTCGATAATTTTGATATGTTTTAAACATTTTAATAAAACTCGGTATCCAGGAGTTTTTAGATATCAGCTAATTATATCTGCGCAGTTGTAATTATAGCTAATACGATGTTATTGAAGGTACATACATACTTTCAGGTGCACTGAACAACTAAAACGTGAATACCTTAAAAACGGTTGTCAAGACCGATTCTTACTAAGTATACCTTTTTTGTGCAGAAAGCATAGAGAAGCTTACTAGTTTACATACATACAGAGTAGTAACAAAAAATTGGGTAGTTTTAGAGAATTTTAAATAGTGTATCCATCGCCCTCTAGTCTATACACAAAAATTAATATTCGATCTGAAAAGCTAATGTTTAAAAAACCCCTAGATACCGTTTTATTAAGATATTTAAAAGGGGGAACAATTATCGAAATAAATTTACTTTTTCTTTTTACTATGACATCCCCGTATCTTCCTTATTATAAACTTTTGGATATTAGGTATGTTTGGTTAAATCTTAATATTTTGGCATAAGGAATCTGTGGTTTTTCTGTGTACCATTCATTAGCGGACACCCTGTATACAAAAGTTTTTAAAATGGTTTTTGACTTACCGGAACCATGGAAAATGTTTTGCTCTGCCAGGTACCTCATCGTCCTGTCGTCGCTTTGATAATTTTTAATTTTCAATATTTAAACCACATTTATGTTTTTGTTTTAGTTATGCCTATTAAAATAATCCAATAAATTTTGTTTACAACATACAGTTTTTTTGTTTCTCTTAATTCTACGCCACTGATCTGCTCTAAAAATCGAACATGGCCGAAAATGGCTCCGACTTGACGTCACAGCCGCGCTAGCCAATATGGCATTAAAATTAAGGTAAGAAAAACTGTGAGCACTACGAACTAGTCAAGAGGAAATTAAAAGAAGATATCCTTAAGTGAATGCTGAATCTCTCCCCAAGATAATAATATTAATAACTTTATAGTAACTTTGTGGCTCAATATAGATAATAATAAGTTTTTAACACACTTTATTTTGTTTGAGGGTTTTGTTAGCATTGACACTAGAGCAAGTCCAATGGCGATTTTAAATTATACAATCATAAAAACCTTGTTTATTAAAAACTAAACAATGGGGTCTGAGCAGGGCAATATTTCTTGTTTTTATCAGTTCCCATCTTGTGTATTTTTTCTAGTAGAATACTGAAAAACACTAAAAATTCAGCAAAAGAGATCAATTAGCATTTTTCTAATATAACACAAAACGTCAATATTGTGCCAAAAGTGTAGTATTTCCAATCTCGATTTGCCCTGAAAGAAAGATCTTGGTGAAAATATGTGCATCTCCAGATCGGTTCGATGTAGCCTTCAGTGCAAGGTGATTGCAAGCAATTTATTTAATTTTAGCGCAGACAATAAAAAAAATGAGATGGAGATTAAGAAATTTTGGAACTAGGCCCTAATTTCACAATTTTCTTCGCGTGAAAGCAATAAAAATGATCTTTAATATCTAATACTACTTTCTTGCACTTCCATTGTTTTTAATTTGTTACTGTTACAAAACGTTTTGGATAATGTAACCTAGTTATCGCCTAAAAACGGTTGGAGATATACACCATCCGAAAGGTCGTGTATTAGTTACAAATCAAAGATAATGGAAGCTGAAGAAAGTAGTATTATTAAAACATAACATTGTCTACCACAAATATGACCTTGACCTGAGTTTTTATTGGATAAACATGGACATACAAGGTGTTTCTTACTTAACTACAAATACTTAAAGGGTGTATTTTTAGGTCATGACAAAAATACATACATGAGCTTTGATTCAAAACTGTAGGCCTATTTTTAAACAATCGATTTTTTGTACTTCACTTATGATGGCTGTACCTTTATAGGGGTTGCATTGTAGGGGATAGTTTTGTAGCAAAAAAAGTTATATTTTGAAGTAAAAATACTCCCTTAAAGTATCTGTACTAAATTTCCGTAACACCCTGTGTTTACAAAGGTAATAAGACGTTGCACATGATGAACAACTGATACGATTTGGTCACAGTTCCATATTCGATGTGTAATTTAAAAATATCCAAATAAACGCCTAAATTGTGCTGTATACGGATTATAACGTGGAGATTGAACGCTCTAAGAACAACACCGCTACGTCATCGTTTGATAACAGTTCGCTAGTCCCCGCCTACTTCAACTCGAGTGGCGTAGTTAATTATAACACTTAAGAGGATGCCGTAGCACGTTAAATGAGCTAAAACGCGATTCGCTGCCGTTTTTTAAATATTTGTTTTGAGAAAAAGTTGTACATAGAAAAGTTTCTTAAAATGATCCAAAGATTATCGAAAAGTTAATTGATTTTTGGTAATGGTAATAATTAACACATTAAATTTCCAAAATTTACAAAACCGTAAAATAACCAACTTTCCGGGATTTATTACAGCGCGGCAGATTAATATACCGGAGGATACCTTGTACCCTGTTAAGTATTCTGGGTGGGAGTCTCCAGTAAGTCGGGCCTGTGCCCCTGGTGGCTCCCGAGGCTTTCACTTTTTAATTGTTAATACTTATTGTCTTTCTTCGATGCAATGCATAAATTGCGACTATCTAGCCAGCGGCTGCTACTGGTATCGCGCATAACCGTCACTTTCATTCCTGACGTATTTCCGCAGGCGTGCGCACCTCCTCGACCATACGAGGACACCATGTGTTCAACACCAAAACGCAAAAACTTCAGGCTTTAGGAATCTTCACTCACAGCGCTTAGCCCCAGAAGAAAGAAGCCCAATTTAGCGTGAATCTTTTCTCGATCCCCAAGGGTACAGCCACGCTCGTACGATGCCTTCAATCGCCTACCCGGGAGGTCTATGTAGACCTCTACGTAAGCATGAACCGCACTACTTAGCCAACGTGTAAGAAATGAGTTTTATAATCGTTTGGGTTATTGGTCTGGCAGTTAATGGAGGAATATTTGAGCATTTGATTAAATCCTGATATTTCGTCATAAATTGATTTCTAAAAGCAGACAAATTTGTTTTATTGTCTTATGTAACTGTGAGTGCATGTTGAATTGAATGTAAACTAAAATGTGGAAAATGCGAGGATTCTTTTTGTAATTCCCGTATAAAATTGTTCAGTTTTGGCAATGACATTATAAATTAATGATCTAAATTCACACTAATAAATCAATATGGTGTTTTTATTGTTGATTTCAGAGTACAGGGTGCATAATGAGGTACTACATCACAGAAGTATTAAGCAGTTTACTTTTATTATTGGTTGAAATGCTCAAATTTCTCATTATGGGTGGAAAACTTACTGTGCTCTTCAATAAGTTCTGTTTTATAGCATTTTTTCTAAAGTAATTAGGGAGCCAATATTTGACTACTTCAAAATTTAGTTTTATTTGAACCATGGTGTTAAATATTAAAAAGAAAACTTTTAAAAAAAATTAACACCCCGTAGTTCAAAAACTTAAGACGTTTAGGACATATGTTTATATGAAGTTTTTTTCCTTATCTTTTGTCAGTAGAATCGTTTGGTTAAGTTTGTCGGTTGAGTTACTGGACACCTGTATGTATTGTTGTGGTAATTTGATTGAAATTGATGAAAACTTTAATGTTTATTAAAGTGCCTAAACGGTGAGGTTTTATCGACCTTAATAAAGAGTACCTTATTTTGTTTGTGGATTGGTCTATAAAATGGCGCTCCCAAGCTTCTTATGATATTCAGCTGTATCAAAAAAGTTATGATGTAAATAACTTGAAGTTTTAGGTAAAAGTGTCCTCTGGAGGCATGTAATAAAGTACTTTGTCTTAAAAATTTTATAATCTGCAAACCTCGATTTTGTAAAAGCTAAATATCAACTGGATTAAAAATAAAATGCACATGGCGAAAAAAAACCAAAAATAAAAATTGAACTTTGACGGTTTGTAACTCGAAACAAATTGGCTGTTTAAATATTCGTGGTAGACTCATCAAAAGAAACCTCTCAGTGCTGTTATATAAAAGTGTTTTATCATGAAGTCCATTTTATTACTTGCCGTAAGAACCGAAGGCTGATTATAGAAGTGACAAATTTTATTCGGGTGACGTCAATAGGTGGGTTGTTTGTTACTTCTCTTAAATTATCTTAATTTTTTAGTGCCAACAGAGACACTGTTCATCAGATTTAAAAATATGAAAGTAATTTATCTAGAGAATATTAACAGCACAAAAACTTAGGTTAAGCTAATGTGAGGAAATGTATTATTGTATAAAAATATGTTAGGCTTTGTAATTTTTGAAAATAAGTTCTTTTTATATCGTAGATTTAAAAAATCTTACTTTAAGTAGCGTGCCATTTTTTAGTGATTTGTTAGCTTGAAGAGGATGCCGCAGCATTAAATTAGCAAACGCGATTCGCTGCCGTTTTTAAATATTTGTTGTGAGAAAAGTTGTACATAGAAAAGTTTCTGTAAATGATCCAAAGATTATCGGAAAGTTAATTGATTTTTGGTAATGGTAATAATTAACACATTAAATTTCCAAAATTACAAAACCGTAAAAATAACCAACTTTTCGATAATCTTTGGATCATTTTAAGAAACTTTTCAATATACAACTTTTTTCTCAAACAAATATTTAAAAAACGGCAGCGAATCGCGTTTTAGCTCATTTAACGTGCTACGGCATCCCCTTAATTATTTTGTAAAATGCTAAAAGTTCATATCAACGATAGTTTTGTTATAGTACAAAAGAATATAATAAGATTATTTAGAACACTCTGAATTTTATATTAATATTGTTGCTAAAAGAGAGATCTAACTGGTTAATAAGAAACGAAAGTTAATATTTTTTTATTAGTTGCTTATTGTGAATTATTTATATATGTTTAAAAACATTTGGGTTAGACCGTATCTTTAGTTAGGACGTAAACACTGAGTAGGTAGTACTGAAATGTATTATTGAAATTTTGTAAAAATATATTTGAGGTGCCAAATTTTTAAATCTGCATTTTTCTAGTAACTAAAACTAGGAATACATCGAAATCGAAAAAATTGTTATTTAAAATTCTCCGTACAAAAAAAAAAAAAAAGGAGACATCTTGTATTTTTTTTTATTTTATAATTTTACACATTTGTACTCAATATTTAATTTTCATTGGGTCTCTGAATTAGGCATTTTATGGGATATTATTAAAAGTATTATATTAAGAGGTTACAAATTACTGCATTTAAAATACTGAAATATTTTACAGGCATATGGCTCTAAATTGATTATTCTGTGTTTAGTTGGTACCTACGAAGGCTTGTATGAAGCCAAAAAGTAGGTACCGTGGGTGAGAGTTTTTAGATATTTAACACAATTCTGACAATGTTATACCTAGTACCACAGGGTTACTTAAATTTATAGCTTGGCTAATATCCAGGCGAGACCCACAGTATACGCAGATTCCAGATCACAATCGGCGATGTGTGGTGCTGACTAGCGGTCACCCATCCAGTTAATAACTTAAATTTTACCTATATGGACCACTTGTGAAAATAGCAAATAGCACACCCACTGATTTCATGCATAGAAAATGCGTTATATCACACTAGTGCTGTAAAGTACTCTACAGCACTAGTGTTGCAAGTACTTTACAACACTCGGGTGATGGATATTATGATGTCGTTCCTCCTAAAATCTAGCTATTGGTTTTGCCAGAGTGACATATTTGTTGTAGTGACAGTAAAAAAAAACTTTTATTTACCTTAAACGGTAGAACCCAAATTAGCGAAAATCATCTTATTTATATTTATTAAAATTTACGAAAAATAAAAACATAAACAAAAATAGACATAACCACAAAAAACAACTTTCACTGACTGGCATAGTTGTCAGGTAAGTAGATCAAATTAAAAATCTCCCTTCTACCTTTGAGCACGTACTTTATAGAGGCAGCCTTGCCGCTTGACCGTTCGACCTAAAGCGCCAGAGAAAAAAAGCCTATAGATCAAATTCCTTCCTCTCTTTCTTCGTGTACTCAAACAACTAGTTAAATCTTTTTTAATCCCTAATTAAACCTAAGGCTAATACACACTTTATGAATCCACTTTCTTTTATCCATTCATAAATAGAATCAGACCTCTTCCGACGTTGCCAAATGCTTTCCATATTTTGCATGGTAACTGACGTTTGGTAGTCGTTTTTCCCTTACTTTTAGACTTTAGGTTATGCATTTACAATTTTCATATTTTTATATTTTTTCTTAAAAATATGAGGAAAAACTGTTATTTTTACTTAATTTTACATGTGATGTTCAGTTTCATTAACTCGTTTTACCAATTTTACCCCACCCAGCACCCCTTTTCACTCCCCGGTCCCGTAAGTTTATTTACTGATATTTTTTAAAAACGGAATATTTTGGATATGCACCACTTACGTTTTATTTAGAAGAGTGTCTAAAATATGTAAGAATCGATAATTTTTAAAAACCCTTATAATAGCAGAAAACCGTATTAAACTATTAGCGTTATTACCTAACAAAACCATACAATTTTTATTAAGTGAGGGCCTTTTTAAATTCCAAAATGATAAAAGTTATATAATGCTTCTAGGTAGGTGATTTTCGATGTAAAAATATTGTCAAAACAGTATAATATAGCAGTGAGGAAAAGTATATATCACACTAGTGTTGCAAAGTAAATATCACCCTAGTGTTGCAAAGTTCTCAATTGTTTTTTATTTTTCTGAACAGACAAACTTTAATTTATTTATTTTTGGTGAATAATTTGTGGTCGTAGGAAAAATAGTGTAGTAGTACTCGTGTGAAAATGACTTTCTTACACTCGTGGGTTTGTCTGCACTCGTGCTAACGCCTCGTGCTACAATATTCCCACTCGTGTGAAATTAGTCATTTTCCACACTTGACTATGAAGTGTCATGGACTCTTATACTAGTTCAAAAATTATGCCGATGAGGGCTTTTTAACAACGTTGCCAGCTTAATTTTAAAAGCCACTATAATTTTAAAATGGTTTCTCCCATTAGCCTAATTCAGACACCCAACATTTTTGCCTTGACCTGTATCAGAAATAAAAAAATTTGTATGAACCATTTTACGTCATTTTGAATATCAGATGGTTTTTAAAAAACTTGAGATGTTTCTAAGGCGAATTTTATGTCTATTTATCGAAGTCCAGGTTTATATACGGATTCTATGTTGCAAATAAACCTTTACAATATGTGAAATTTTATTTACTTAAAGCCCTCTTCGCACTTGTAAATATACAGTACATTCTAAACGAGCTATCGCATATACAGGGTATGCAAAAATGTGTGGGAAATCTCTCGAGTTTATAAAGAACACTTAAAAATCATATAAAATATGTTCCCAAAGTTCCTCTTTCCAGAGATATGTGCCCTTAAAGGACGACACTGGAAATCGGTTTTGAATAACTTTTATATCACTTGGTATAATAAAATATTTTTTTAATATGATAAACACTAATTGTGACTCTTTAAAATGGTATCCTTGCAAAACATTTGCCTTCATTAGTCCGCCAGGAACAGACCAACCCTTTAACAATAGTACTAATTATTTTTACAACCTGTATAATAAAGAAATAAAAATGTTATTTTAAAATAGCTTAAACCCTTAGGTAAAAAAGTGTTGAAGATATGCTACTATATTGGTTATATTTTTTAACTCAATTTTAACGGTGGCAGACTTGCCACCGAAACGTCGTTTTTAATTAGAATTTTTTGGGTTTTTGGGGTTTTTTCTATATTTTGTTTCAGGCGACCGGCCAGTTCATAGGAGGTCAGTAGAGGCTGAACAGGGTCAGCTTGTATACCCCGGGACCAGGACCGAAGCGGTCTCATTCTTTCCAGGCGTGTATCAATAAAAAGATCATCCAATAAAAAGGTACTCCTGTCCGATATCGATAAAGTGAAGCGTTTTCGGGAAGAGACAACATTTTGATTAAATAGGGTTGTATTTCGGTTCGCCATAGAGCTCTCTCTTATTTTTATGCATTCTCTAACTTTAAATAATATTGAAGAATATAGACTTATCATAATTGGTGTATTCCTTCTATGCTCTAGAACCGCCCTTCTTGAACTGTCAAGAGTGTCAAAACTGTCAAAAATACAATAAATTGCAATTAAAAGGAACACTTCTGGTGTCGTTCCGGGCGGTTCTAGACCCTAAAAAGGAATATACCAAATGATGCAATATTATTTTTTTAGTTTCGTAAAAATAAAAAAAATATTTTTGAATGTCCCACTAAACCAAAGTCGGTCTATATAAGGTCACGACATTCGGCCATATTGCTTTGACGTGTTATGACGTCACATCTCCCATTTTTCGGCCATGTTGTTCAGTGCCGGAGATATACAGTTTATTGTATTAGTAGAACAACCGTTTATACAACAATTTTTAATTGTTATTAAGTTGTAAATTCTTTTACTTTAAATAAAAAACATTTGGAATTACATCTTTCAGCAAATATCAGTTTCAAAACAATGCAAAATGAAATGCGCTAATTCTAGATTGCCACTGGATTGATCATCAGCTTTGATTTTTACCCAGTCTTGCCAACTTTTCTCCGTGGTGTGCCCTTCCTTGCGTCCTCGACCTCGAGACCGCCTAAAAGTTGAGGATATGTCGCAACCTTACAAATATAAACTAACTTGCTTGCCACTAAACAAAAACCTGTTTTTTTTAAACGCTTTAATTTATCGACATCTAACAGGGGTCCTTGTTTTTAGCTAAGAATTAAAGCTACCCAAAAGAATAGTTATTTTGAATTCTCTTATGGCACAGGGGTGTAAAATAAATTAATACTATAGTGTAAGGCTTAGACTGCCCTGGCAAACTAAAAGAAGGCAAATATTTTTATATAGGATGCCATTTTAAAGAGTACCAAGTACTATAAAAAGGTATTCAGAAAAACAATTTCACGGCGTCCTTTAAGAGCACATATCTCTGTGGAGGGCTTAAGGGAAAACAATTATAAGAACCTTTCACATTATTTACGTGTTCTATATAAATTCGAAACATTGCTCACATTCGGTTGAGTTACTGGACACCCTGTATGTATGTAGGTAATTTGATTGAAATTGATGAAAACTTTGATGTCTATTGGTGCCTAAACGGTGAGGTTTATCGACTTTAATAAAGAGTACCTTATTTTTAAGTTTTTGAGTGTCTATAAAATGGCGCCCCCAGCTTTGCGATATCTGTCAAAATAAAAAAGTTATGATGTAAATAAATTTTAAGTTTTAGGTAAAGTGCCCTCTGGCGGTACTTAGAAAATTACTTTTGTCTTAAAATTTTGAATCTGCAATAGCTACGATTATGATGTGCCAAATATCGGCTGGACTGGATTTAAAAATAAATGCCAATATGGCGAAAAGACCAAAATAAAATTGAACTTTGGCGGCAGCAACTCGAAACGAATGACATTTTGAGAAAAACGTATATGATAGCTCTACGCCGTACTTTGTCTAGTAGAATTACCCACCCCGCAAGTTTCGTGATCGATTTTAAATCACCCTGTATGTCACGAATACGACGTGCCCTAATCTCGATATGACATCCCATAACATGATGAAATATTCAAAGCCTGTGGCATGACCTATACGTGTTTGCGCGTGCGCTAATAAAAAGTAAATATAATTACGGAAATACTTTGTGGTAATCATGAGCATAATAATATACAAAAACAAAGATCTTGTTTGGCAAAATACTACAACATAAGTACATAACGTCATATAAATTCATGACGCATGTACAATCATATTAAAATTAAGAAAAGGTACTGATCGATAACATATTAAGCTAATGTAGCCTAATGATTATTTTCGTTAATTACATTGCACAGAGTACTTTTATAGTTTACATGTTTAAAAAGTACTCAATAGGATTTAAATATTACCACCGTAATATTTGTTACATTACAAACTTATTCGCTAAAGTCTTGAGCAAAGATTAGCTAAGCTAAGATCTGTAGGCAGGTGTTAAACCATGTCTACTTTTACTTACAGGGTGTCCCACGAGTGAACCGCTGCGATCGATTTCTCCAAAGAAGTAGGCTTTATATAATTTTGAAAATTTGGTAACATTATCAAGTCAGTGGAGTACAGGGTGTACACAGTGGTTTGCCATTGCCAACTGTGAGGTGACGAGCTATTAAAAATCCGATGTCCGACTCCGAGATTCGAACCCGGATCGCTGCGGTAAGAGGCTGACACGCTAGCCACTACACCACTGCTCGCCACAATGAAATTCACTTCACGATAATAACACTTTTAAAACCTTTTAGAGGGCGGTTCCTTTTGACGAATTTAACTAAAAATATTCATACCACCCATTCATTAATCCAGCCTGTCAATGTCAAATGTTTCGGGTGTCGGACTGGGCGAACGCGTCACTTTTTCGGACAAGTTTACCACAATGTTTTACATGCAATTTTTAAACATTGTGTCAAAAATCGTTAGGGGTACAGTTACGAAACACGACCAATCCGATACCCAAAACATGTCCATGGGCCTCTAACACTTACAATTTTTGGCACAATGTCCGACGCCCGAATGGTATAATGGCGATATGAATATTCGTGATAGACTCGTCAAAAGGAACCACCCTAAAAGCTAGTTCATACAGACGCGAAAAGCGAATTGCGAAAGCGAATATTTGGCCAAAAATTCGCGTTTTTTTGTCATGTTCATACAGCTGCGAAATTCGCCGAAATTCTAGGCAACAACATAACCTACAAATTTCTATATTGTTTTTATTTCAGTGGTAACGCTACGCTTGGGTTCATTTGAGATTTTCTTTGTTTTTCCTTTTAATAATATAACATTTATCTGATGTGATGAATAAAGAATATAGCACATTTATTTGGCAACTAAGACGTAGAAACGCTGCAAATTTGTTATAAAAATAAGGGCTAAAAAAGTTAATATAAATTCAAATCAAAAAACACAAAATACTTAAGAAAATGAACACAAAAATAACGTTTCAAACAGCTAATAGAATGACATAAAAATAACAATAACAAAATTGTTTTTGAAATGACATATGACAAATAACCTCTTGTTTCTACGCATGTGCGTACGCGAATATTCGCCAGAAATTAAAATGATCTCAAGTTTCCCGCCCACTAGATTTTAAATTTTGCGAATTCGCAACATCTTTAAACTATCTTTATTTTGAATTACCCGCCTTTAATTTTATGTGAAATTGACCAATGAGAATGCTTTTCGCGTGTGTATGAACTAGCTTTAAAAAGGTTTTAAAAGTGATATTATCATGAAGTCAATTTCATTACTGGCCACAGGGACTACGAGTTTTAGTGTGTTGAACACTAGCAAGTAAAGATTCAACAGGCATAACTTTAAGTTTGTACCATAGGTTGACGCGTCAGTCTCGCTTTGTCGTCTCCTTTCCACGTATTGGCAAAAATTACCTATGAACGTGAAATGGCACGATGTGTAGAGTCAAAGAATACCAATCCATAGAACCCCACAAGCTGAGATTTCAGCGTACCCTAAAAATTTTTAGTACCTACCCTGACCAACAGATGGCGAAAGTAGTACGATGGCGCTTTGCTAATACGATTACCATCAGGAAATTGATAGCAGTCGCTGACGAGCAGTCGGCCCGATCAGTTAGAGTGAGGATATACGCAAAACTTTAATAAAAATAAAATCCCCGATAAATGGTAGTATCCATAAGATTATTAAATTTATGATTTCAAGAATAGGATATATCGATGGATTTTGACAAATCATCGTAAGCGACATTCGTCAGTTCTACGGGAAACGTTTTTTTCATTGGCTATATTTCAGATACACGCCAAAAAATAAATTAAAAGTTCAAAAAACCAAAACCAAAAAAAAAAAAATAAAGCAATAAATAGGAGAACTAAAATCGACGTTTTGGTGGCAAGTTTCCCACCGTTGTCAGAGATAAATCGAATAAAAATAAAATTTAAAAATTAACTATTATTTAAGTTTAAAATTTAATTTTTAGCTTTTAGAAGATTCTGAAAATTTTGACATTAAATGTTAAATATGTGTTGTTTTGTAATTCAAATTAAGAAGAAATCTAAAATAAAAACATTCAGATCTCGGTTTTTCTTTAAAAATAACGCGATGGGAAGAAAGATCGCTTCCCGCAAAATTGGCTATTAATGTCGCTTACGATGTAAGTTCGTCAAAAACCCATCGATATATCCGATTCTGAAATAATAAATTTAACAATCTTGTATGGATACTGGGTCCATTTATCGGGAATTTTATTGTTATTAAATTCTGCGTATATCCTCGCTCTAACTGATCGGGCCGACTGCTCGTCAGCGGCTACTATCAATTTCTCTGATGGTAATCGTATTAGCAAAGTGACATCGTACTACTTTCGCCATCTGTTGGTCAGGGTCGGTACTAAAAATTTTTAGGTGTACGCTGAAATCTTACTTGTGGGGTTCTATGGAGTGGTATTCTTTGGTAGAGAGTTCCTAAGCCACATTAAACCTTTTTATCTATGTTGTAACAAAGATCAGCTGCTCTATAAATTTTGGACCATTCTAAATTCCTTCCCTTTTTACAGTGTGTTTTAAAATTCAGAACCCATTCTTGAAGCTAGTTTTTGTCCTAAAATCCATTTCATTACTGGCCCAAAGACTATTAGCGAGAGCCAGTTTGGTAAATTAGCTTTTTATGTTCTTTTAATAACTGTGTATTAAAATAGTTTATTTACCCTCTTCCAATTCTTTCAAACGCCCTCTGCTGCATTCTGGTAACTGCATCCCCCGTTATCACATATAATTCTTGCCAGTGAAGCTTTTTCAATCTGAGCTAACTGGTTTTGTGTGAAAGGTTTTGGTTGGTCTTTGTTGTCATAGAAAAATCGATCTCCTAAAATAAATTAGAGTCCTTGTTAAAAACGAATTTAAAGTAGAATCTATTAATCAATAATAGTAACAAGTATAAGTCATGTATAATCTACAGTTATTGGATGGTAGTTTATTGGGTACACGGCATTTGTCAACAATCATACCTTGACGTGTCCTTAGCATTTGATCAGCAAAGATGCATGAAAAAGTGGGACCAAACAGACCGTCGCCTCTTGGTTTCTCAAGCAGTCCACCGATGATAAGATCTACATCTTGAGAACTGGGTATACACGTTGTAAAGCCAAAATGTCCTGAAAATAAAAAAAGGTACAGTAACCATATTAATTAAAATCTCATTTCCAAATTCAACCATTCAGGTCGAAACGGCCCGGTCAATCGATTTATTTCGATTATAAATTGGTTCAATGCCTAATTATGATTAAATGCAGCACAGTTATTGGCTTTTAAAATTAAACTTGCAACGTTGTTAAAAAGCCTTCATCGGCATAATTTTGAACTAGTATAAGAGTCCATGACAATTCACAGTCAAGTTTTTTTGCTGTTGTGGCAGTCAATATCATGTTTTTAAATAATTTTTATAATTTATTAAATAAATGCAATAAAAAATACAAGAATTAGTCCATAATTTGTGCTAAGTGTTTTGGTGGTTGTCATCATGGATCCGTAAAAATTCTGCCATAAAGCAAAAGCTGCAAAGTCGGATTTGTTATGCCTGCAGTTTAAGTTTAAATATTCGAGAACATACGTTTTGTCACTTTATATAAAATTACGCGAAACATTAGCTGGTAACTACTCTTTGTTTTAATTAGGTTTTTAGGCAATGATGCCCAATATTTTGTCTGAAATTTAATGCCTTGTTTTCAAAAGTGCTTTTGCTTCTAGCTGAGACACAAACCCAAAATCGTATATTTCTGTAAATATGGAAAATATTTTCGACCTTTTGATCTGGATACCCATTTTTATCAGCTGATTGACCGAATTGCAACACTGATGCTCCTAAATTTCAATTGCAAATTCTCATTTTTTATTGACTTCTACTGTTATGGGTTAAACTACTTCTACGTCATAACCAAAGAATACTAATCCATTGGACATCACAAGTGAGATTTCAGCGTACTCTTAAATTTTAGTATCTACCCTGACCACCAGATGTCCACAATCCGTTACAAGTCGTTTGGCACCGGACCAATCAGAATTGGCCATGATGCCCATATCGAGTTTCTATTGATCGATGCTCAACGACATGTAACGGATTGTAGACTTTCGCTATCGGGTGGTCAGGGTAGGTACCAAAATTTCAGTGTACGCTGAAATCTCTTGTGACGTTCTATGGATTAGTATTTTTTGCCATAATCTTAAATAACACTGCATTTTAGTTTATGTACCTCCTCTTTCATAACGTCGATAAAATCGATGAAACTGGTAACGTCCCTTAATCCACACAATCTCCTATAGTCGGTATAAGCAGGGGAGACCGTGGTCTCTTCCCCTCTGAACATCAAAACTAAGGACATCAAATCCATAACGACCATTCGCATAAAGCTTGTTGGAAGCGCGACAGAACTATCACTCCTATCATTTTTGACCTCACCTTTCTGGACACCCTGTATGTACATTTATATACTTACTTTGGTCAGAGGCACCAAAACTACAGTCTGCTCTAATAGCAGGTATCGATCTGACAAAACTAAGGCAGTTAACTCCTTGCTTAGAGTAAAATTTATCATTGGACACATAAATGGGAGAGCAGAATGGATGAACATATCTTGGACACATATGACCTCCTTCTTTACTACAACATTCTATAGGGGTGTTCGGATGAAACCTGAAATTAAAAGACAGATAGAGGTTAATTATCTTTCTAAGTTGACAAAAACGACTATTCCTTAAGCTTCAATATGAAATAAATGTAATTAAAGTTGCTATAGAAAAAGTGAAAATATAGAAAGTACTATTCCCTGGGCCAGTCATAGAATGGAATTCATGATAAGAACACTTTTAAAGGCAGCCCTTTTAAGGGGCCTAGTCCCAAAAACCCGAAACGTGTTTTATGCCTTAAGGTTTAAATCACCTTCAATTTTTTTTCTATTTTTCTTTATAACACCCCGTCAAATGAAATTTAAAAATATACACCAACTTACCTGGCGAACAAAATAAAAAATAAAAAAATCTTACTTGAGACTGCTGTTTGCGGATCGACACAAATCATGCTCGATAGGTGGGGACCACTGCATAAGAGCTAATGTATATTTTTTCAAAGGTTTGTCCCCATGTTTCACCAAAGGAGCTGACGACCATTCTAGAGGGTTGGGTGAAATCTGATTTGGTAAGTGAACGGCGAGGTTCGTTGAGATCCGTCCAAGTAGTCGCGCCGAGAGTAATCTTGAGTACCTGTAACGAGAAGGGGAAGTAATAGCGTTATTTTCTGCGACTGTCAAAAATGTTTTTTTTACGACTGTTTGGAAGAATGTATATATGTTACGCGGAATACTTGTGTAATTGCCGATTTCTGTGTATTCGGCGAAGAGTAAAATTTTGCTTAATTCAGCAAAATAAGCTGGTGTCGCATTGGGGTGTCGCTGGTTAGTTCTGGTTAGTTTTTTTAATAAAGTTAATTAAAAAAAAAAAAATTAACTAACCAGAACGTAACCATGTCCACCCCAATGTGTTCAGTTTTGTCTAACTGCTTATTGGCGATTTCTAAAGATCAATGAGACCTCTGGTGGTCAACGGCGCAACCTAAGAAAACAGGTGATCGGACATGTTTAACCATTGAAATGGATATAAATATAATATTATTTATTACTTCGTTATGTTTAACGCACGTTTCTGAGGCCTTGTGCGTGAATAGCTGTGTGTTTTGCTATCATTTTAATCAAAAGTCTTTCTTTCACCTATATTAAAACGTTTATTATGGCATCAGAAGAGCCATTAACATCTAAAATAAAAGAATGTGTGTGGTATAATCAAAATAATATGGTTTGAATTCAAGATTTCTTCTCCTTCCACTGTGCACCTACTATCGGGAGTGCAATTGAGGTATGAAAATACTGAGCTTAGCGTCACAAACAGTTCTTTACTCATTACGAAAAAAGTTTTACATGGCGCTTTCTTCACTAATCACCACTAACAAAAAGTCTGTTAAACCATCAAGGGCACTACTTAAACTCACAAATCGAGTTTTAACACACTTAATACGTATAAATCTATACAAATTCACGGCTGTATTGAAACTTAAACAGTATTTTAAACCGTTTTAATACCCGAAATTCGTAACAGGATCAAAGCTAGCTACCTGCATATTACCTACTTCTTTCGACTTTGTTTACGTTAGCAGCGCCCCTATCGGTTGTTAAAATTGTCACATCTGTCAAAAAAGCCAAAGCTCGCGCGCAAATTTGACCGTGTGTACCAAAAACTGCCACATCTGGCTTGGCATGCGACTCGATGTCCGAGTTTGATTTTTCGAGGCGCGCGTCGTGCAAACTTGTGCATGTGTAGGACACGTCGTTACGTTCAGTTTAGGAACGTCGTTTACGGGGTAATATTGTTGGTTTTGAGTTAACAAAATGGCTTTTTGGCGCCAGGAAGATCTATTGCGTGATTTTATAGATATGTACCAAGGTTATCCATGCTTTTGGAAAGTTAAAAGTAATGAATACATTGACAAAAATTAAAAAATCTTTTCGCTAAATTACGCTTATGCTCAGAGTTGGTTACACCACCAGCTGCCAAACCTGACGCTGAACTGACAGGTACATCTGAATCCTGTGTATCAAAAGCTTCATTTGACATTTGCTTTCATGCAAGTGCGTTTCAGGTTTGCATGACTGTGTATACCCCGGTTAAGACACCGGGTATATCTCAATGGCTTTACAAACTTTACTCACCCAGTAAATGACTCTCCTTTATGTCCTTTTCGATATTATTACAGCTCCCATTCGCAGTCCTGTAAGTGATAGTTGTGCTGGTCTTCACCGGCAGGGCGCTTCAAGCATTTCACAGGATTTTTTTAATCCGGTATTATGAAAGGTAAAACCGAGACATGAGTTTGGCACATTCAAGGAACGAGATTTCTTTTGAGTTCGCCCTTGATAACCTGTCAAAAAATAAAAAATTAACTGCAGTACTAACTGCTACTGAGTTTATCTACCAAAACGGTAAAAAGAGCTAGGCATATTTAAAAGAAGTCCAACGACTAAAAGAACCGAGAATGGCACCAAAAACTCGCAAAAAGCCTTCCAGTACGATTGTAAACAAAAAAAATGACGGGGAAAGATTACGTCACAAAATTGAGTGAACGTAGGCTTAAATGGGCTCGAGCGCTTCTTATTAAAAAGTTTACTTCCTTGCTTTTGACCGCCCGAAGTAGTTTTATATTTGTTTGGCGCTGCAGTCACACTCATAGCAAATAGTATGGATGGTGGAGGGGAGGATAACCATCTTTTATGGCGGACAAGCTGAAAAAGTGGCCATCGGAATGTAGCAAATTGGGATGGCGCCACAGGGAGCCAGTGGAGGGATTTTGGTATTTCTTTCCTTTTTTATTTTGTATCTATCTGTCCTTTTTCATTTTGTATCTCACTCTAATAATTCATGCTCATTGGTTAGAAAACTCTCCTCTGGCCAGCCTGTGGCGCCACCTTAAGCTGCTCCTTTCGACGGACACTTTTTAAAACATTCAGATGGGTATCCTCCCCTCCACCATCCATAGCAAATAGGTTAAGAATCATCCTGTATATTTTTGTTTAGGGGTTTGTTTTAGAATTATGGATGGTGGAGGGGAGGATAACCATCTTTTATGGCGGACAAGTTGAAAAGTGGCCATCGGAATGTAGCAAGTTGGGATGGCGCCACAGTAGCCAGTGGAGGGATTTTGGTATTTCTTTTCCTTTTTTATTTTTGTATCTATCTGTCCTTTTTCATTTTTGTATCTCACTCTAATAATTCATGCTCATTGGTTAAAAAATCTCCTCTGGCTACTGTGGCGCCACCTTAAGTTGCTCCTTTCGACGGACACTTTTTAAAACATTCAGATGGTTATCCTCCCTCCACCATCCATATTTAAAATGTAGAGGGAGCCAGCTGCGGTCCGCTGTTTATGTTTAAAAATGTAGAGGGAGTTTTTTTTTAATAAAAATAACCAATAAACAAGTCATGAGAACAATGTTTGGTATTTCTTATAGTAAACTCTACTATCAGTTGTGATTTTATTTTACGCGATTAAAATTCCATTTTGTGTTTATAGAGATTATACCATATCATTTTTAAAGCAAAAAATAGGTTAGTACTATTTATTTTTTATTATTTATTATAATTTCTCCCTAGAATTATACTTTTTTTTATTATTTCAAGTCCTTGGCAATAATTTCCCAATTTTAAGCGTATAGGTTAAGAAACACTGGGTATTTCACAATTATACTAATTTATTTTAATCTTTGTCAATTTAAAATAAACAGAAATAAGAAAGTAGTGTTACCTAAGACAATACGTGCTTATCAATTGAGGTCGTTGCTTTTAATGCGACTAATGCGTCTCTTCCTCTATAGAGCCTCTGGTTCTGGACCAAATGATATTAACATTCCATGAGAAGGTACCATCAGTCACCTGTAAAAAAATAATTTTGAAAATAAGCGAGAATATCGACAAAACATTTTATAATTAACTAGCTATGATTCCCGACTTCGCTCGGGAGTTTATATGAGACCCAAATAACCGTTGTTCTGAATGAAGTTCAACTACTCGACAACAGATGGCGCCACTACACATATTTTACATTTTTGCCACCCACAACCACCCACTTCCACCCACCCCGACCAAACTCCCTTACTCACAATGGGAGACCAAGGGGTATTTGTAACCCCGACGGAAGTCGATCGGAGTTGCGGATGATAGCGAAAATCGTGGACACACGAACGTACATTAGCATTTTATATAATATATTAGATATTAGATTAGATTAGATTAGATTAGATTTAGATTTTAACAAGGGATGTTATTGTCCAATTTTAGTTGTTTAAAGTAGCCTATTTTTGATAATTTAATAGCAAAACATTGTTAGAATAGATCAATACTAAATTTACAAGTATTTCAAAAACTATACATTTTTGGGATAGACATCCTTACACAAATTTTCCCCTTATTTTTAATGCTTAATAGGATAAAGTAACAAAAGATAGGGACTTTCAATTTTCACAAAAAAATACTTTTAGAGTTTTTGTCGATATGTGATAATTTTTAACGATTATTTTTGGCCGCCCTGTATTTATTAATTGTCAAAATATCAATACAGTCTCCTAAAGAATTTCTTTCTCTACGAGGAACCTAATTCCAATTAATATTAGAGAAAAAAAGATGATTTTGTGATGGCTTGCAAACATCATTGTTGGCATAAAATATGTTTAGAATTTTACCCAGAAAGTAAATAATACATGGGTGTCAATGGAATATATATATATATATATATATATATATATATATTTTTTTTTTTTTCCCGACATAGTTAGTCATGCATGTTGGTGGTAGGGGACTCTGATGAAACCCCTTACATTTTGTAGGACAAATATTTTTTCGGTTTACTTAGATAATTTACCTTAAAATTACCAAAGAAAATCTCTGTTTTGTAATATATTTTTGATATTCGCCAAACCAACACATTTAAATCCTTCTACCAACGAAAATTGTATTAAGGAAAAAGGTTGTCTCGTCAAAATGAAGATACTTACGAAACATTAGCTTTTTAGTTATGACAAAGAATACCAATCCATAGAACCCACAAGTGAGATTTCAGCGTACCCTAAAAATTTTAGTACCTACCCTGACCAATAGATGGCGAAAGTAGTACGATGTCGCTTTGCTAATACGATTACCATCAGAAATTGATAGCAGTCGCTGACGAGCAATCGGCCCGATCAGTTAGAGTGCGGATATACGCAAAATTTAATAAAAATAAAATCCCCGATAAATGGACCCAGTATCCATAAGATTATTAAATTTATGATTTCAGAATAGGAAATATCGATGGGTTTTTGACAAAACATCGTAAGCGACATTTGCCAATTTTACGGGAAAAATTTTTTTCTTCCCATCGCGTTATTTTTAAAGAAAAACCGAGATCTGAATGTTTTTTTAGATTTCTTCTTAATTTGAATTACAAAAGAAATATATTTGACATTTAATGTCAAAATTTTCAGAATCTCCTAAAAAAAAAAGCTAAAAATTTTAAAATTTTAAACCTTAATAATAGTTAATTTTTAAATTTTATATTTTTATTCAATTTATCTTGACAACAGGGGCAGACTTGCCACTGAAACGTCGATTTTTAGTTCTCTATTTACTCGCTTTAATTTTTTTGGTACTTTTAATTTATTTTTTGGCGTGTACCCAAATAACTACCATCAATTAAATAAATCCGCCGAACCAATATAAAACATATCTTCATCTGAAATAAAGCCGTGCACTAATGTATGTACAAAAAAATTACCAACTTTGTTTTAAAAATAACTCAATGAAAAGAAAAAAATAGTTTCCCGTAAAACTGACGAATGTCGCTTACGACGTTTTGTCAAAAACCCAACGATATATCAGATTTCTGAAATCATATTTAATAATCTTATGGATACGGGGTCCATTTATCGGGGATTTTATTTTTATTAAATTTTGCGTATATCCTCACTCTAACTGATCGGGTCGACTGCTCGTCAGCGACTGCTACCAATTTCTGATGGTAATTCTATTAGCAAAGCGACATCGTACTACTTTGGACATCTGTTGGTCAGGGTAGGTACTAAAATTTTTAGGCTACGCTGAAATCTCACTTGTAGGGGTTCTATGGATTGGTATTCTTTGGTAATCAATGGTAAAAATGGTCCAGGGATCCCTAACTATTAAGTCTGGTCTATAATTTTACAGAAAAAAATTATTAAGATAACGAAACTTCAATCATTGTATGATTTTCTAGCGAATAGAGAGAGTTTGAGATAGTTATTTAAAATTTTTTTGGTCTAATGATAAATGTCAAAAATATACCATTTCTCAGACCTCGTAGATATCTTTAGGAAGCACTTGCTTTTCACCTCAACTTACCTTAATATCGGCCCACATCAGGTTCTCCTCCAATCTCTTCATGTAACCAATGAGTTGTTCAGCGAATATAACCGTTTTATTCAAATCTTTTGATGTGATTTTCTCCAAGATGTCTAATACTTCATTGTCAGGTTCCATACTGATGATGGCATTGGACTCGGAGACGAAACCTGCGAACATACTCGGCAAGTCAAGCCAATGTCGGTCGGCCAATATTGGCCCAAAAATGGTTTTCGAAATTTGAAGTTCATTGCGCAATGTTAGTAAGCATTTCGAAATGCTAATGGTTTTTTTATATGCCTAGTAATTGTATACAGGGTGTCTACGTAAGTTGGCGTCGTATGGGAAAGTTTGTTATTAAAGAAAAGTTATTCTTTATAGGAAGTTATGCATGGTCAAAAACCTAAAAGCAACCATCAGATATCAAATATAGGTTATATTTTTTAAAAACTTACAATAGCTATATTTCCTAAACAACGGCAAATATCAAAAATAATAGCCAGGGGGAATATAAATGACGGTTTTTTCGAAATCCCTCTATCAACCCCTTAAACTGCACCCTCGGTCCCTTTAAAATCTTAAATGGCAACACCACTTTTCTGGCACCTCCCTGGAAATCTTATGAAAAATGCTTTTCGTTGGTCATAAAAAGTTGGGGAAAAATCAACTACTACTACCCTTACATTTTATAAAAATCATCCTTTATTGTTTATAAAGAGTACCAAAAAATGTCCAATTAAATTGAAATAAAATTAGATAAAAATTAATTATAAATTAATATAATACTCCCTGTAGAACTAACCTGCCCCTATAAGAAGTTCTGGTTAGTTTTTCTTTATGAATTTTTATCGAGAAAAAGTAATAGCAACTGTTCTTTGTTGTTAAGCTGAGCAAAGTTGAAACTAGACTCGTTGTTTGGCCTCCGGACAGTGCGGAGGTGCGTAGAGGACTACAAAGTTCTTCCCGGAGTGGCGGCTAAAGGTGTCGTACGAACGTTTTTTACCTTCGGGGATCAAGGAAAAATTCACGCTAAATTGACGGCATCTTTCTTCTGGATCTAAGCGCTGAGAGTGAAGATTCCTATAAGCTGATGGTATCCTGTTTGGTGGTAAACACGAGGTATTTCTCAAATGGCGGGAAATAGATGGGCGTGCCATGGGAACTGTCAGTAGTGAAAGTGAAGGTTATACGTAACACCAGTAGCAGATCTTGGTTTGACAGCCGACAATTTATGCATTGCATCGATTGTTGAATTATTTGTTTTCTTTTTGGAACTTCTGGGAGCTACGAGCTCGATTATCCAGATTTTCAGCCGACGAAGCCCTGGAAAGCATAGTCCGGAAAGGGGAGAGTGGTGGATTGGACCTGAAGGGACCAAAACCAAGAAAAAAAATAGAAATAGAATAGAAAGTTGAAACTAACTCTGAAATCGTCATTATATTTAAAAAATGACCAAAATTCACAAACATTGCAGGCTTTCTTAGGGCTTAAGTTTAAAAATTGCGCAGGAAAAATTCACATTACTATGTCATGCGCAGAGCGCACCTATTTGGAATCGATGTTAATACTACCTTGTAGTCGTTGTATCATGATTAAATTGAGTTAGTCATCTACAAGGTTAAGTAGTAATAGTATTGCCTTATGTACAAACCTAAATTTTCACCATTATCGCAGAGAAAAAAATCCAAAACATTTCTTTTTGTAAATAAACAAAATTGCATAATTTAAAGTAACCTTGTAGATGACTGGTTCAATTTGATATCTGATGGTTGCCTTTTAGGTTTTGGACCATGCAGAACTTTTATAAAGAATAGGTAACTTCTTTTCGTGAATTTAATAATAAAAAGTTTTCCGTATGACGCCAACTTAGTACACACACTGTATGTTGTATTTTAATTTAAATAAGGACTGAATAATAAAACCCTGTCTTGTTTTCTCCCCGGTGGGGTAGAGCCGACGAAGTCCTGGAAAGCATAGTCCGGAAGGGGAGAGTGGTGGATTGGACCTGAAGGGACCAAAACCAAGAAAAAAAAATAGAAATAGAATAGAAAGTTGAAACTATCGCTGAAATCGTCATTATATTTAAAAAATGACCAAAATTCACAAACATTGCAGGCTTTCTTTGGGCTTAAGTTTAAAAATTGCGCAGGAAAAATTCACATTACTATGTGAAACATAGTTTTTGATCTCGGAATCCAGAAATCGCAGGTTCGACCCCCAGCAGGGGATACATTTTTAGGTAGTAGTTATTTGAAATAACGTCCGTGGTGGTACTACGGCGTTATCTAAAAGGTGCTGTGAAATGCATGTTTTTAGTGATTGGACAACATTGTCGAAATAGGGGAAAAGATCAGTTAAACATGTAATAATCCGACATCCAAGGTACTCTGGTACTTAGGCATAAACCTTCGTTGGTTGTCACAAATGTAGAAAAAAAAAAGATATTGAGACCCGTCCGGTGAAACAAAACTAGTTTCGTAAGCATAGTTGTTCGAATATTTGATAAGTAAAATTGTTACATTTACTTTTCTCTCGAAATTCAGTCGTTTAATTTTTTTTTCTAATGTATTAATTAAATTATTTCATTTATATTAGTTAAAAATATTCAATATTTTTGTATTTACATTAAGCATTGATGACATTAGATTTTTTCTTTGTCGAAAAGTACACAAAAATACAATTAAGTAAAATAATTAACTTTACACTAATTTTTAAGTTAAATAAGATAAAAATGTTAAGTGTTAGCAGGTCCTTTTGAGGTTATCTATGGTGCATATAGGAAATTTTGATTTTCCGCCACTAAACGATAAATTCTGATACCTCATTTTCGTTTTAAAAGTAATTTAAGAACATTCTGTACATAAAAGTAATAACCGAATATTTCAAGTTTAAACGACTCGATGCCAAAATTGGTCAATAAAAACCGGTCTTAAGCTATAAATGCTAATGAAGTTGTACAATTTACATGCTTAAAACACGAAATAAAAATAATTAACAAATTAGGTAACCATCACGATTCATTCACGTGTCCCCGATCCAAAAATAAACTATAGATGTGTAGCTAGAATATTCTGAAAGGCGAGAATTTCATATGAATATTTAGAGAAGACAAAGTTCATTCTATATTTAATCACA
>JACEGR010009078.1:0-29994 GCA_014170235.1 Listronotus bonariensis
CGTATTTCCCGATGCCAACCCTATTCAGCGAGAAGACGCTACCGATAGGAGCCGAACGATAATGTTTCTGACGCCAATCTTGTTCAGCACGTAATTCCCGATGTCAACCTTATTCAGCGATATTTGCCATCCCATACTACTTGCATGTGGCGCCAAGCATATTTTATTCTTTTTATCATTATTAAGAAGTAATACGCAGTAATATGATGATCGATTAGTAACGAATGTATGTTACGCGTTGTAATGTATTACTATTAGTCGTATAGTGCACAATAACAAGTAGTGATACCTATTATTAAGGATGTTCCGCCGTGATAATACTGATAATATGTCCGAAATAAAAGATATCTTTGCATTTGACAACAGTTGTATAGTGGTGGAATTCAACAGTGAAGAACATAACCTCGAAAAATTCACAGCACTCGTTAGAAGTAAGTTTGAAGACAATAACTTTTCAAAAGGGGTAGATAGTTGGATTTCTGATTTTTCCGAAGCAACATTCTCAAATTGGGTAGTATGGAAAACGTTTCCTCATCCAATTCGATATATTTATAAAAAAATATTAAAATGTCAGCACAGTTGTTTAAATAAATCAAAAGCACCTTTGGCAACAGGGAAAAGTCGCCAGCGAAATCTAAATTGTAATGCCTCTATAACCATTATTGTTAAGAAGATAACCAAGGACACAATAAAAAATGACCAATACTTAAAGCAAGGATTAAACGTTGAAGTAAAGGTAAATTCGTAAATTTTTTCTCTCTAAAAATGTGGAATGAAACTATTGCTATTGTTACAGATTAATTTCATACATAGTCATAGACTCCGAGTAGGTGAAGCTTTCAGTTATTTAAGGGTAAATGATGAAACAAAAAATAAATTTTTGGAATATTTCAAGATGGGAATGGGCCCATCAGCTGCCCATAAGTTCCACGAGATGAGTATTTCTGGTGAGCAAAACTTTGCTATGGATGTTAAGCTGTTAGCGAATGCCCAAATTAACCCTCGATTGAGACAAATTTATACATTGTATGATGAATGGAGGTAAGAAGATTAGGATTACCTGCGTTTCTAACCGATTTCAATAAAAGAGGGGTTTCTCAATTCTTCATTTTCGAAAAATGTCTATTTATACAGGGTGACCCATCACTAATGGGAGACAGAGCAGCAGTACCTATATGCTTGAAAATACTAGTTTTTCACTTGCCTAGCGCGAAACAAGTTTCGACATTTTTATTTAAAAATTCGTTTGATAGGTTTTAAACACTAAAAAAATATGTTTTTCAATCATTTCCGTCGTCAGTGGTTGGTTGGTGGTATAACTAAACATTTTTCGGGCTTAATATAACGAGTTCTTTTAATTTTTCGGACACTTTTTTGAAATCGGTTTTATGTATCCTATGTTATTTTAGGCCAGTTCCTGAGTATATCGTAGGTTGCAAAAAGCGAGATCTAAATTTTTGATAATGTTATCAGGATATGTCTGAGTAGTTCCAAAACTTCAAATTTTGCAACATTTTTTATTTTTTGCAAAAAAATACCGGTAAGTAAGTCTTTTTTAAAGAAGATAAAAATTTTCTATAATATAAGTGTAATAATTGCAGCTCTTACAAAATGCAAAAAATGTAGCAAAATTTGAATTTTTTTGAACGGTTTTATTTAGCTTGCCCTGTTTGTTTATTTGGGTCAAATTATGTTTGTTTTCAATAAAACTTAAAAAATAATTTTACTTAATTTATTTGACCTCCCTTTAGAAAGCTCAAGTCTTCCGAAGCTTCAAAAGCAAAATGAGTTAGGATTTACTCATACATATTTATCCTTATGACATTATCAAAAATTCAGATTTCCTCACTTTTTTGCTACGTTTGCCTATAGGTATGTATTCAGGGACTATCCTATTTTCTTTTTTGAATTAATAAGTTAGTATTAAATAATTTTTTAGAAAAACAAATTTTGGGGAACGCGATGCTAGCAGTGTAATTAAAGTATTGAAGGAAAAAAAATCTTTCTATGATGCAAACTGTATTGAAGTGTTGTGTGATGAAGAACATATGATTGTTGCAGTTCTCACCCCAATCATGAGACGATCGCATAGTATGAATTTTTCCAAAGATATCATTTTTGTGGACTCTAGTGGATCCTGTGATCAGACAAACACTGTAGTTACCTTTTTATTTGCCGCATCAAAAATTGGTGGAATACCACTAGGTATTGTATTACATACGGCTCAAACGGAAGAAAATTATTCGCTGGCTTTTTCTATACTCAGAAAATTAATAGGACCTGATGGTTTTAGCGGACAGGATGGACCCAATCTTATAATGACTGACGACAGTGCTGCTGAGAGAAATGCCCTAAAATCTTGTTTTCCGAGCAGCACTATACTGCTTTGCATTTTCCATATAATGCAAGCTCTATGGCGATGGTTATGGGACAGTAACCACAAAATTAAAAAAGACGATAGAAAACACTTAATATGCCTTTTTAGAAAAGTATTGTACTCATTATCTGAAGAAGCAGCTCTTAAATCAATGGAGGAACTTGAGAATGATTCTATTGCAAAAACATACCCAAATTATTTAATGTACATTGGAAAACTTTGGAAGAGACGTTTAGAATGGTGTTTGGCTTTCCGTAAAAACTTACCAACACGAGGCCAAAACACTAATAACATAGTAGAGTCTTCCATTCGCATTTTCAAGGATATTGTGTTGGAAAGGTGTAAAGCCTTCAACATGTGTGCTTTGGTTGATTTTATAGCGACATCATTCGAAAAATACCATAAATTACGTCTAATAGAGTATGCAAATAGTAGGATTGCTAAGAATGATTTAGTTTACAACAAATTGGTTCGAGCCTCTGCAAACTGCAGTATTTCTAAAATAAGCGAATATGAGTTCGAAGTTAAGTCAACAGCAAAAAATGCTGTTAGCTATAAAGTATTTTCAGATATAGAAATGTGTGACTGTCCTGCTGGCCAAGGAGGAGCCTTTTGTAAGCACTTATGTGCTGTCAACCAAGAATATGACAATATTAAAACTACCCCGTTATTGTCTTCAGCAGATAAAATCGAATTTGCGCAATTAGCGCTAGGAAATTTAAGCGAAAAGTTTAAAGATTTTTTTCTTCTATGACTACACCGTCAGTTTCAATAATACCATCCACGTCTCACGACGTAGAGCAAGTTTCAATATCGGACAATAGAACTCAGTATGATGAAGTAAATTCTGAATCAGGTTCTACTTCTGAAAACACAGATAATGGAAGCGATGCGGAAGTAAAACGTTTTCAACTTAACTGCCAAAATTTAGTTAACCTAGCTAGTTCAAACATGGATGCTTCCTTAAACAATCTAATAAAAAAACTAACTCCAGACTTGAAAAAATTGTTACGCCTGCACAGTTGTCAGCATTCTTTGCGGAAATTGGGACTAGATCTTTTAAAAGATACATTCGAGTTCAACCTGGATCAATTTCTCGTAGGAAATTACGCCCTGGATTCTCAAAAGGCGCGAAGAGAGTGCAAGCAGGGCGTCCATCAAGCTTAGAATCAGGACACAGAATTAAAAAGGTGAAAAGAAATTTGGGAGAGAATATTTCCCAAAATCGCCCGAATGCTAAAACTCACTAATAGCAAAGAATTATAATGATTTGCTAATACACTCTAATGTTATAAATAATAAGTCTTAAGCTTAAGCATAAATTTATGTATTATTCATTACAATAAAACTTACGAGAATAGAAATTATTTTATTGATTTTATTCAGTAGTTAGGTATATTTATCAGAACAAAATGAGACCCTGTATTTTTTCACATTTTTTAAATCTGCGGCAGATTCTCGACATATTCTGATAGAGGTGCCATGGGTCTACTGTTACCTAACTGTCATAAAATAAGCCAAAGAATCACCCCCTTCCGTTTGTACACGATATTTATTGAGCACCCTGTATATGCAAGATTGCAAGCCTTTTAATACGATAGCACGTGCTTACGTTTCATTTCACAAATAATAAATTCTCCAAACTAATTCAGCAATGCGCGCTGAATCGAGTTGGGGGAAGTAATACGCGCTGAACCGGGTTGGGGAACGTTAATTTTCGCGATCGCATGCCATCGGACGGTTCTCGAGCCGAAACGTGCTGATTCAGGTTGGCATCGGGAAATACGCCGCCGGCCCGCGGGCCGGATCCGGTCCGCCATATGATTTGATCCAGCCCGCGACCGAGCCATTTCGAAAAGCCTTAATTATAGTTTAAAAACTGAAAAACCAGTTTTTAAAGCACATCAAACTAAAAAGTTACAATATTATTTTTAAAATATTATTAAAACAATAATAAACGAAAAATACTAGTATTATCGTAAAAAAGCGTCGGGTGCTCGATATACAAAAAATATGGCACAAAGCGCCGACGCTTTTTTACAATAATACTAGTTGTTCATTATTGTTTTAAGATTATTTTAAAAATTTAATTTCTTTTTTAGTTCGACGTGCTTTAAAAACGTGTTTTTAGTTTTTAAAACTATAATTATTTTTATTTTTAGTTTGATGTTAAAAAAATTATGCTTTTTGTGACACTTAGTGTCAAACATAAATAATTGCTAGTTAAATACATACATACAAGTTAAAATACTAAAAGCGTTTTAAAAAAATAATAATAAATTAAAATACACCACTTACTCAAACTTACGGAGTCAAGTAAGCGAGCAAGTCGAGTGGCGGCGATCGTCAAAGAGTGACGCGGCTAACATTAAAGCCTTTGGTATTTGCCGCCTCACTGGTGGCTCAACAAAAAAATTTTTTTGTTAACTGCTGTTACTGCACTAGACGATTTTAGTTCAGGTCTATTTGAGCTACCGAGGTAAGACATTCGATAAGCGAAATTCTAGCGAATTGTTAGTGCCGTTAATTTGTTTTGTAACTTTGTGTGCACCTTATGTGCTTACTAATTATATTTTGTATATTAAAATGATGTCTGGTGGAAAAAAACGAAAAGTAGATGCAGAGGGTCGCCAGTTTCAAGAAAAATGGACTGAAAAATTATTTTTTATCTTGCACAATGGTAAGCCTATTTGTTTGCTGTGTAATGAATCAATTTCAGTGATGAAAGAATTTAATATAAAGAGACATTACTCAACTAAGCATCCTACGCTGCACTCACTGACAGGACAAATAAGAAAAGACAATATCCAGAAGCTTACTGCAAACTTGGAAAAGCAGCAACAAATGTTTCATAAACAAAGAACACTACTTAATAATGTTGTGAAAGCGAGTTTTATAGTTAGTTCAAAATTGGCAAAGTCATTAAAACCATTTGCCGAAGGAGAATTTTCAAGGAGTGCACGTTAGAAGTTTGCAGTGTTTTGTGTCCTGAAAAGAAAAATGAATTTGAACAAATTAGTTTGTCAAGACGAACTGTTGTTCGACGTATAGAAATGATGGCTAATAATATAAAAACAACATTGACTGACCGTATGGCTGGTTTTGAATCCTTTTCCATAGCATTAGACGGGAGCACCGATTTGTCGGACACAGCTCAACTGGCTATATTTATTCGAGGTGTTGATAAAGAGTTCAATGTTACTGAGGAATTGCTGGCTTTACAGTCGCTAAAGGTACCACTACAGGAGAGGACATTTTTAATGAAGTTCAAAAAGGTATTTAGGAGTTTTGCCTTGCCATGGTCAAAATTAGTTGGAGTATGCACAGAAGGTGCACCTTCTATGGTCGGCTTACGAAAAGGTTTCATCGAAATTTTGAATGAAAAAGCAACTGAATTAAATGTGCAAAAAGATGAATTGATTGTCCTTCATTGCATTATACACCAACAGAACTTGTGTTCTAAGTCCATTCGACTCCAGAAAGTTATGAATGTGGTAGTAAAAACCATCAATTTTATTCGATCCCGAGGGCTTAACCATCGTCAGTTCAAGGCGTTTTTGGATGAAATATCAGCCGAATATAACGATGTAACATATTATTGTGAAGTCAGATGGCTAAGCAAAAGAAAAATGCTGACTCGGTTTTACGAGCTTATAAAAGAGATTAAAGAGTTTATGGAAATAAAAGATAAACCAGTATCTGAATTAAGTAACCAAAATGGATATGTGACTTAGCATTTCTGGTCGACCTTACCTGCCATTTGAATGATTTAAATTTAAAACTTCAAAAACAAGGCCAGCTGTCATTTCACTTTGTTATTTAAATAAATTGATATTATAATAACATTGTAGTATTATTTGATGTCTGATATCTATCGCAAAAAATTATGAATACATACTACTTAAAAATGTACTAATTTTGTTGCGGCCCGCGAACATATTTACACACTCAATTTTGGCCCGCAATATGTCAAAGGTTGCCCATACCTGCTTTAAATGGATGCTTTTTAATGATTCCAACATTTAGTTTGATGATGTAGTACCTTCTGTAGAATATCTTAATAAAATTGGGATTTCTACTGACGACAGTAAATTGATAGATGAAATTATAAATTTAAAAGCGTTTCTAAAAGTGTGTCAAAATGATAACAAGTTCACAAATTTATCGTTGGATCAGAAATGGTGTCGTTTTTATAAAAGCTGCAAAGATTTAAAAATTGTTTCACAAATTTAATTATTTGTCAATTTTATTTTGCCATTCCTGCAAATAACGCCACTGTGGAGCGAATTTTTTCTATCATTTCCGCACAGTGGACAAAGGAACGAAATCGCCTTTCAATTGAATCGGTGAAAGGAATAATAATGCTTAAGTACAATTTTAAAAATTATACCTGTCCTGATTTTTATGCTTTTTGTCAGAAAACCAGGATCTCCTTAAACAAATTGGTTCTTCTGACAAATATTGTCCTAATCCTAAACCATCAGAAGCTGGAAGTTCTTCGCAGTCAGATTTGCCAACCTAAATGCATTATCTAATGCTAGATCTACTAATCTAGTAGAGTTTTTTTTATATGAAGTTCATGTTTTTTGTTAATTTTATGTTTGATTTTTCTAATCGTGTTACCAGTAGTTAAGGAATATTTTTATTTTAAAAAATAAAAGAATTAGTTTGAATGTTATTTGTTATTTTATTAGTAATAATTGACATTTATTTGGTAAATAATAGCGACTGCTGACTGAAAATCGGGGCAAAAAATAAAAAATATCAAAATTAGTTTGTAATTTACATACGTATATGTGTAAATGCATTTACAAAAAATGTCCGGCTTTTTATAAAAAATCAGGCTTTTTTGTACAATTATCCTACTTTCGTACATTGCCCATCTGGCAACCCTACTATCGGGTCCGTGGGACCCCAGAGATATTACAGTGGCTTTTATTGGGCAGAAAGAAATAAGTGGGGTAAACGGCAGTCCAGCTATGTTTTCTGATGTCAGTGTTCTGTTACGTGCGGGAGCGTGTGTATTTCACCTTTTTGCGTAGTGCTCTACAGTGCCGTACCTGGGTCCGACGGACCCAATAGTAGTAGGAGTGGAACCTTTCTTAAAAGTAAGTATTAATTTATTTTGGTTTGCTTTTTGTTATAAATATTTTATTTATTATTAGTTTGATTGTATTATGGTAATATAATTATTTTCTTATTAGTCACAACACATACCTGATTATTAGGATAAAAATACATTACTTTTTTTTACTTACAACTTGAATTTTCCATTTTGATACTTATTTTTTTTAGAAATGGCTGGATCGTCAAAAGGGTTGTCCGACGAAGAACTTAAGAATATACTAGAATCAGATGATTTTTGGAGGGAGAGTGACTGTCAAGAGATGAGTAGCGAAAATAAAGATATAAGCGCAATAGCAAACGACAAATTAGATTCTTTTCAACAAATAGTAAATAATGGGGATCAAAGTGATGTTGAAGAAGAAGATGCGGAGATATTTAGCCAACATGACTCTGATAGTGAATTGGAATGGTTACCAAGTGATGAAGAAGGTGAAGTGGAACCCGAAATAATACATTCCGATTCTGACAAAAACTACTGGTATGGAAAAGATAAGACCAAATGGTCAAAGAAACCTCCAGAACGCACAAGAACATTGTTGCACAACATTGTAACAATTCTGCCAGGTCTGAAGGGAGAAATACGAAAAAATCCACCGAAAGCTCTCTTAGATTTTATTTTCTCATGATATTTTGGAGTCTACTGTAAAACATACAAAGAATAAAATAAATGAAATGCAGCAAAAATACAAAAAGTTTAAGACTAGAAAAAATGCGAGAATAAAATATACACCAACATTTATTCATAACACGGATCTCACAGAAATAAAAGCATTTATAGGATTATTATATATGCAAGGTGTATTTAAATCAAATCATGAAGATGTAATATCCCTTTGGGCCACAGATGGTACAGGGCGCGAAATATTTAGATGATGTCACTTGCCCGCTTTTCATTTTTACTCTGTGCTCTTCGACTTGATGATCCCACAACGAGAGTTACAAGAATAAAAGAAAATCCACTTGCTGCGTTTTCTAATATTTTTGAAATATTTTTCACAACTGCAAAGAAGCCTATACCCCTGGAGTAAATGTTACCGTAGACGAAATGTTAGTACCATTTAGGGGCCGGTGCAAATCTAGAATGTTCATGCCGAATAAACCGGCAAAATACGGAATGAAAATTCAAATTTTAGCCGACTCCAAAACTCATTTTGCTGTAAATGCCGAAGTTTATACCGGAAAAAATATATTTGAAGACCGAACAAAATTTTCTCATCCCACTCATGTAGTTCTACGTTTGGTAGAACCCATTATAAACACCAATCGTAATGTGACTGGAGATAACTGGTACACCTCAATTGGGCTTGTTGATGCTTTAAAATTGAGAGGCCTTACTTATGTTGGAACGGTAAAAAAAAATAAACGAGCGATCCCACCTGAATTTCTTCCAAAATCGCACTCGCCCTGTGGATTTTTCGCTTTTTGGTTTCAATGCTCAAAACACCATTGTTTCTTATGTGCCAAAAGGTAGCAAATCTGTTATCCTAATATCATCAATGCCTTATAGCGCTATTATTGATGATGAGAGTAAAAAGCCAGAAATTAACTTGTTTTACAATTCAACAAAAGCAGGGGTAGACGCATTAGATGAAAAGTGCGCTACATATTCAACTTCACGTAGAACTCGGAGGTGGCCCATGGTCCTTTTTCATACCATTTTAAACATTTGCGGAGTTAACAGTCGTGTTTTGTATCAATTTGCTCTAGGGGGTAAAGAAATATCTCGGTGTAATTTTCTTAAAGAACTAGGAAGGCAACTCCTCATGTAACGGCTAGAATTTATAATTCTAATGTGCCTCGCAAAATACGCATGTATGCAGCTGATATTTTAAAAATAACTTTTAAAGAGCCTTCTGTATGTGCTGAGGCCCCTCAAAGATCAAAAAGGCCAAGGTGTGGTATATGCCCACCAAACAAGGATCGGAAAACCAACAAACAGTGTTCGGTGTGTAAAATACCAATTTGTATGTAGTGCTCAAATTTTGTATGTAAAAATTGTATTTAATTGGTTTTGTTACATTTTATAAATAATTCTTTAGTAGTTAAATATGTTTTATAGAAATAAAATGCAAAATTTTCATTACTGTTTGTTTTTATGGTAAAAATCAAAGTGGTCCGTAGGACCCAATAGTAGCAATTATGAATATAAATTGGGATAGTAGTACTTACGGGTTAAAAACATTTCACAAATTAAATGTCAAAAGTCTATTTAAAAAAGAATATGTCAACTCACCTTAGGCTCTGCGTCATCACTCCTATATACTCAGGTGAGATGACGAAACGTTAAGAAAAAAATAAAGCTGAATGTTAAATTTTTGGTTCCCAATGAAAACCTAATATTTTGCTTCGTCAAAATTTGGATTCGTATTTTTAGTTCTTATTAAAGTTTAGAACCTAGACGAGTTTAAAAAAAGTGCGCCATCTCTCCTTGATTTACCCTACAGCTAATAATGACTTTTTGTTAGTCTAACAACCCTACCACGTTTCGTTAGTATCGTTATAGAAATAAAAAAATGGCAGCCGGAAGGTGATCTCGTTGTCACCCGGTATATACATATTAAACTTATATATTTAATTTAGCAGTATTTTAAATCAAGGGCTTTAATAAAGAGTATACCTAATCGAAAATATTTAAACGGACTATTTTTATGGAACGAACTTTACCTTAGGATCAAACTCATATTGTCATAATATAACGAAATAAACTCTAGTCTAGTGTAAATTTTTCCTTTTCGAAGCTCCAGTAGGTCTGTTCTCTAGATTCTTGTCTTGTAACATCTATCCTAGGACACACTGTATACAGGCTGTTTTTTTAATTCCAAAGTTCTTCTTTGTTAAAAGAATACTTGTCATGAATGTTTCAAAAACCTAAAATATCTAAAAAACCTAAAATTTTTGGTATAGGAATCGCTAAAGAAACTTACCTTATTTTTGTTCCTAAAATCTAAAAAATGGTCTAATATACAAGGTGTTCCATTATAAAAAAAAATAATATTTATTATTTTAAATATTGAGATGTTGGCCAAGCAATAAAAAATACCCAGTGTAAGATCTAGTAAATTTTCCTATAGGAATTTATTTCGTAATCCTTGGTTTATTAAAACTTTTAGCTAAGTATTATTAAACAATTAATTTACGTTTTTACCTAATTTTTGATTAGCGTGGCAAATTGCCATAAGTGTTAAAATAAAATAACATACTTTTTGCAAAATTTAATGTTAAATCCGATTTTAAAAACAAAAATAGGGGTTACAATTAGTGTTGGGATAAACCGATAATTTTAATAATCGAGTACTGGGTAAATGAGCGATTTCAATAATCGAGCGATCGCTCGAGCGATTTATCACTCGATATTTCGATTCAAATAATGAATTCAGGTAGATAGTTCGCTTGCCGCCTGCATCACCCGCAACTCGCAATACAATTCGAATGATTTTTCACTTTAGTTTCGGTTCGGTCAGTTCGTTGTCGCGAATGAATTGAGAGTGGTAGGGGAGGCAAGCGATGAGCGATGACTAATCTGACTAGGCCAGGCTTTTTGTTTAGTAAAAGTAGACGAGTAGTCGTTCACTCAGTCGTTGGCCCTTTACGCGACGCGTTCCCGCTTCCCGCTATTTTTTTAGTTATAAAGAGATTCAGTGGCGGCGTCATGCGACCTGGTTCAAAAAAAGGTCTGCTGTTTGGAATTATTTTAAAAAAGTGAGGAAAACACTAAGTTTGCCACTTGTAATTTGTGTAAGAAAGTACTTTCTTTCTACGGCAGTACAACAAATTTGAAACAACATTTGATTCGTACACACTCCCATGTAAAACTTGACGATGATTCCCCCAAAAGAAAATGATGCTGAAGCTGAAACTAGTAAGGTTGCTTTTGTACCTAACCTACCTGGTCCATCTACCAGCTCCATTCCTTTGACAGTGATACCTTCAGGAGGTAAAGAAGTAGATGCAGAAAAAAATGTTAAACGTCCTGCAAAACAGTTAAAACTTTTTGGTACCAGAAACGTACTAACACAACAACAAACAGCAATATTAGACGAAAAGTTGGTAAACTTAATGAACACAGGATTATCAGCCCTTGTCGCTAGTGGAAAATAAGGGCTTTCTAGAGTATTCTGAAGCACTTCAACCGTTATACAAGGTGCCCAACAGGAAAAAAATATCCCAAGAACGTTTGCCTAACAAGTATACAGCGGCGGCGGAACAATTAAAAAATATTTTAAACGAAATACACAGTGTCGCAGTAACAACAGACATGTGGACGTCAGACAGCAATAAAAGTTATATTACAGTGACAGCACATTTTATAAATGATAACCAATTATATTCCCGAGTTATTTCAACCCAGGAAATGATCGTTTCTCATACCGGGGAAAATATTGCAGCAAGTTTAAGAATAATATTTGATGAATGGACAATTAGAGAAAAAATTGTAACAGTTGTATCAGACAACGGCGCTAATATTAAAAACGCCATAAATGAACATCTAAAGAAATACCACCACCCTTGTGTTGCGCATACATTGAATTTATCACTAAATGAAGTGTTGGTTTGCGATGAGACTTTAAATGCACTTTTGAAAAAATGTAGGAGTCTTGTTGGACACTTTAAGCATAGTGTATTAGCAACGAATAAACTTAAAGCAGTACAAGAACAGTTAAACTTGCCGATTTTAAAAGTAAAGCAGGATGTTGCAACGCGCTGGAATTCTTGTTACATTATGCTAGACAGGCTAATACAATTAAAAGATCCATTGAGCATCGCAGTGACTAATCTAGCAACCAGAATAGAATTTTTCGGACCAGATGAGTGGAATATATTAAGGGACTGTTTGGATGTCTTAAAACCTGCAAATGATTTGACAACTATTTTGTCTGGAGAAAAGTATCCTACAATGAGCCTTGTAATTCCACTAACGAGAGGTTTGCAGACAACTTTAAGAAGTATTCAACCCAAGACAATCGTTGGTGAAACAATAAAAATAAATTATTGGAAGTGACTCATCGGCGTTTTGGAAACTTTGAAACAAACAAAATAGCAGCAAAGGCCACATTCTTAGACCCTAGGTTTAAAAAGGTAGCTTTTGCAAACCAGGAAAACGCAAATATGGTTGAGAAATGGATAATGGAAGAAATGCATTTAATTATATCTCGGGAAGACACAGTGCAGCAGCATGAAGAAGAATCTATTCGCAACGAGCCAGAAACAGAAATAATGGCCGACAACCAACCGAACGATATTTGGGCGTATTTTGACAAAAAGGCTGCCGAACTGAAAAAGTATTCAACACTGTTCAAAAATATATCAAAATGGTCCGATTATGACGATAAAATTCCGATTTTATGGGGATAGACATTATATTTGACTTTGACAAACATAGATAGTTTTTGACTTTGATAAAAAAGAAACGCCAGAAGAATTAGTAGTAAATTTAAGAATTTAGTGTTGTATACGATAGGTCTATTAAAAATAAAAGGTTGTTTACGAACTCCGGCGTTTCATATTGTTTAACGTATAAATATTGATATGGTGCCGAAACCCGGGAACCTTTTGCAATTATAGACCTATTTTATGTAAGGATTAACGAAGAGTATAAACTGATTCTTAGTGACTTTTTTAAACGTAAAGTGTAACGTGTTGTAACGAACTTTTACAGAAAGAACGATGGAAAAAACATACCGGGCAGCGTGCCGAACGCAATTAACGAAACTTATAAAAGCCGCTGAAGTACTTTTAAGTAGTGATCCTGTAGACATTCAAAATGTAAAAGTGCAACAATCACGCATAAAAGAATCCCATAACAAACTTAATGAAGCTAACGAACGATACATGAAAACATTGGTCAATTGTGACGAAGATACCTTAAGTATGGAATGGATATCTATTTTGGATTATAACGATAGTGCTGTAAAAATAATGGCTGAATTGGATGAAGTAATCCAAAATAATATGGAAGTTAAAGAACAAATACCAAAAGTACCACAGCAGACTGAGGAAAATAAATCTAAAATGTCGGTAAGATTACCTAAACTTGAACTGCTAAAATTCAACGGCGATTTGCATCAGTGGGCTATGTTTTTGGAACAGTACAGTTCAGCTATTCATAACAATAACGAACTGGATAATAATGCAAAATTTAGTTATTTAAAAACATTATTAACGGGAAAAGCTGCTTTTTCTATTCAAGGATTAACGCCAAATGAAGCATGTTATCAAGACGCCATTGAATTGCTAAAAAATGAATTTGGAAATACAGAAAAACTTGTCGATACGTATATACAAAAGTTGCTAGCTTTACAGCCTGTAAAAAATAGAGGTGATATTTCTGCACTCAGAAAGTTGTATAATACAACTATAACGATTACAAGATCACTACAATCATTGAAAATATCTCCAAACCAATACGGTATGATGCTTAAATCAGTAATACTAAAAAGCTTACCGTATTTTATGCGTATCGAGTTTAATAAATATATTCTAACAAAAACGGCGGACGTTTTAGACACGAGCTCCGTACTAAGTGAACAATCTAACGATTCCGAAATATCTTACAATGACCAGATTGCCAAGCTTCTTAGTTTTTTAAAAGTAGAGATAGAGTCCGTAGAACAAGCTCAAAATGTAGTGCCCAACAATGAAAAGTCGAGGAATACAGACAGTAAAAGAGACAGAAATAGTTCTTTTACCGCGGCGGGTTTGTTAACACCAGTTGAAGAAAAATGCCTTTTTGTTCGGGAAAACATGAAACAATAAACTGTAGATCAACTATGAGTTTGCAGCAAAAAAAGAATATTTTAAGGTCAAATAATTGTTGTTTTCGCTGTACAAAATCTAACCATACTTCAAGATTTTGTAAAACTGTAAATTTGAAATGCGATAAATGTAAAAAAGACATGCAACTTCTCTTTGTGATCCAAATTATGTAAATAGACAAGATAAATCACAAAACAATTTGACCTCTGGTAATAACAATGAGGATGCAAACGAAAATAACGGGACCTCTACATCAACAAGTTTATTCGCCAATGAAAACCTAAGTAATGTGTATTTGCAGACTGCAACTGCCTTTGTAACGAATAACGACAACCAAGCTTTTATACGACTGATTTTGGATAGCGGCAGTCAAACAACATTTATTAGGGAATCAGTAGCTAGGAAATTAAATATGGAAGTGATAGGAATGCACAATGTATCTATAATGCCCTTTGGAGCTGCTAATATGAAGCCTTCAAGACAGTTTCGACGCGTAAGCTTTAATGTTAGATCAAAATATGATAACAATTTAATAAAAATGACAGCGTTGGAAGTTCCAGAGATATGTTTCGATTCTTTTAAACCTCCATCAGTAAATGATCCAGTTATTAATAATTTTGTTGTGAACTTTTCATTGGCTGATACTGGAATTGATCAACGTGATTTCGACGGCATTTCTTTATTAATTGGAGCGGACAACTACTGGAAAATAGTAACAGGCAAAAGTAAAAACTGACTGATTTGTTAACCGCGTTGGACACTAAACTCGGATGGACTTTACTTGGTGTTAATCATTCTAACGAACTTTCGGTTAATTTAAGCTTATCTAACGTGCTTCATGTGCAAGAGTGTGTTAAAGATTTAGATGTGCAACGGTTTTGGGATATGGACACTATAGGAATCGCGGACGATACGGAAACGAAAAATAAATCTACTTCTCTATATATTAAAGACAAAATAAGGTTTAACGGTGAACGGTACGAAGTAAATCTTCCATGGATTAACGAAAATAACGAACTAGACTCAAATTACTATGGTGCCAAGTCTCGACTAAAATCGTTGATAAGTAAATTAACTAATAATTCAAAACTCTTGGAATACGATAACGCAATGCAAGATTATTTTAAAAACGCCTGTGCGGAGCGGGCTCCACAGGATATTAGCAAGCGCGCCTACTATATGCCACATCGGCCAGTATACCGCGAAGAAAAAGACACTACGAAACTTAGGATCGTGTTTGACGCTAGTGCGCATGCGTGTGGGCTACTTTCTTCAAATGATATGCTAGACTCTGGTGAAAATTTGGTACCCGAGTTGCTTCGCGTTTTATTGAACTTCAGAATCGGAAAAATAGGACTTATTGCAGATATTGAAAAAGCTTTTTTGCAAGTGATGTTAGCCGAGAGTGAACGGGATAGTCACAGATTTTTATGGTTTGCAGAACCGCTTTCAAGTGACACTGACTTGCCAGACATTGTCGAGTTCAGAATGAAAAGAGTGACCTTTGGCGTGACCTGTAGTCCGTTTATGTTAGCTGCAACTTTAAACAAACATCTTTCCTGCCAACCTAAAGAAGATAAAGATATCTGCAACATATTACGTCAGTCAATCTATGTCGATGACCTAGTACTGGCATGCGATAAAATAGAGGACACTAAACTTATTTACACCGATTCGCGAAATAATATGTCCAGAGCTGCTATGAATTTAAGGAAATGGTACAGCAATAACCAATCTTTAAGAAATATTATGACTGAAGAGAAAAATAATAAAAATATTGAAATGAAGAAAGTTTTGGGTATTCAATGGTGTGGAAACACAGATGAACTGTCAATTGATCTTAAGCCGGCATTGTCAGATTTATCCAATAAACTGGTTACTAAGCGTAATGTTTTGAGCAGTATGTCTAAAATTTATGATCCCCTGGGATATTTAGGTCCATATACCGTGAGGGCAAAAATTCTTATTCAACAGATTTGGAAAGAAAAACTTGATTGGGATGCTCCATTAACGACGAAACTATATGGTATTTGGATAAAATGGAGTTTAGAGCTTCCACTATTAATGGAAGCGTCATTTCCAAGATGTGTAATTGAAGAAACCAATAAAGAATTCGAGTTACATGTTTTTGCCGATGCCAGCCCTCAAGCCTATGGCGCTGTAGCATATTTAAAATGTGAAACAAGCCATTTCCTACTTTCCAAAAATAGAATTGCACCTCTAAAAATTCAACGCTGACAGTACCGAAATTAGAGCTTACTGCAGCACTTGGTGCAGCTAGACTGCAACACTACATACTTAAGAATTTGAAAGTACAACCGAAGAAAATCTATCTCTGGACTGATTCCAAAATATCTCTAGCATGGATTCGTGGAAACCCTTCAAGATGGAAGCCATATATTTCTAACCGAGTAACTGAGATACAATCCATTACCAAGGGAGAATGGCGGCACTGTCCAGGAACCGACAATCCAGCAGATCTTTTAACGAGAGGTATTAAAGTCAACGCGTTTTTGGAATCTGAGTTATGGAAACGTGGTCCCAAGTGGTTGGTGGAAAACGAAACAGAATGGCCGAAAGAAAATAATTGTGACCCAATAGATACAAGTATATGTTCTTCATTATTAAATGTAACTGAAATCAAGATATCTAAGAATGAACCACTATTTCCAATAGGAAATTATAGCAGCCTTGAAAAGATTTTAAGAGTTACTGCTTATATTAAAAGGTTTATATATAACTTTAAACATAAGACAAAAAGAAAAGGGCGAATATCTGTTATCGAGTTAAAAGATGCCATGAAATATTGGATAAAATATCAGCAAGAAGTAGAATTTACAAATGAAATAAAAAGTCTCCAGAAGGACAGGACAATTAATCCAACATCGAAAATACTTTCTTTAAGTCCACATTTAGATGATGATGGAATTTTACGAATTGGTGGTCGTCTTCAAGAATCGGCATTAATATACGATACCAAATATCCAATATTGTTACCGAAAAAGTCACATTTTGGTGACTTGATAATTTGGAGTTGTCATTGCTGTATGGCACATGGTGGTGTTAATGCAACACTAGCGCAATTACGAAAAACGTTCTGGATGATACAAGGCCGACAAAGAATAAAACATGTCCTAAACAAATGTGTGACATGTAAAAAGCTGAAAGGAAAAGCTGGAAATCAACAGTTTGCACCACTTCCCAAAGATCGTATTAATATGGCGAATCCCTTCAAGGTCACTGGTGTGGATTTTGCTGGCCCCTTATATATTGTTAACAACGACCAACAAAGAATAAAAGTTTATATCATGTTACTTACATGTGCAGTAGTTCGTGCAGTACACTTGAAGCTTGTACCTGATCTATCAAATGAGAGCTGTATACCAGCCCTACGACGATTTTTTGCGAGAAGAGGACTACCGAGTATCATTTACTCAGATAATGCCAAGACATTTAAAAGAGCCTGTCAAATTAGAATGAGTAATGGAACTACCCTTAGAAGACCCATCCAGTTCCTTTATCCGTTAGAAATTGAGCCGGCCGGGGAGGATGTTCAAAATATATCAAAATGGTCCGATTATGACGATAAAATTCCGATTTTATGGGGATAGACATTATATTTGACTTTGACAAACATAGATAGTTTTTGACTTTGATAAAAAAGAAACGCCAGAAGAATTAGTAGTAAATTTAAGAATTTAGTGTTGTATACGATAGGTCTATTAAAAATAAAAGGTTGTTTACGAACTCCGGCGTTTCATATTGTTTAACGTATAATTATTGACAAACACCTTCAACGACAGCCACAATTATGATTAAGCAATATCTGCAGATGCCACTATTGGAACGGAGAAAGGACCCATTAGAATTTTGGTCAAAATATAAAAATATGTTACCACCATTATATGAACTCGCCACTAAATATTTATGTATCCCTAGTACTTCAGTAGCCTCGGAATGAGTTTTTTCCAAAACAGGGCAACTTACAAATTTAAGAAGAAATAGACTTTCTCCCAAAAATTTAGATATGTTTATTTTTTTAAATTCATGTCCATAAGTTTTCTAATAAAAGTTCCTCTTTAGATAGATTTAAGAATGTGTAATATTGATTACCAAAGAATTTGTTGATATGTTTTATTAACTGTTTCGTGTGTTTTGTTATTTTTTATTAACCTTTGTTATTATGTGTTATTTTTCTGCACTGAATGTGTAATATTGATAACCAAAGAATTTATCGTTAAGTTTTGTTTGTTTTATTATTTTTTGTAATGTGGATTATTTTTATGTATTTTAATATAAAAAAATAATATCCTTGTATTTTCATTTTTACAATCAGAAATCCTATTAATCTACGCCACTGCTCGACAATCAAACCAAACAACAAAACTCAATAAACCGTCCATAAGGCGCGGCAACCCTCCATACATTAAGCAATAATAAATAATAATAATAATAAACCATAACCATGAACCAGTTACCAAGCAGCAAATATCAATAAGCTCAATAACAATAACATTACAATATCACAATATTATTACTTCGAGTCCCTTTGCGACTATGCGACTAAACAAAGATCGATCATCATGGACATGTGGAAAGAAAAATGCTTGATAGCTTGGCAGTTTTCAGTGGTTTGCACCGACGATCGACGATATTCGTTTCACTTGAATCTATAACTCGAGTAGCCGTTTCAATAACCGAGTGATATCGGTTATTTTAATAATCGAGTACTCGAGCGGTTTTTGACTCGAGCGATCACAACACTATTTATAATAAAAAAATACTTCTTAGCTATAACTTTTTTTGGGACACTATATACGAGGGTGGATCAAATATGAACCTGGCTTTTCTGTTTAGCGCGCCATAGGTGAAGGGAGTGGCGCGATCTCTTCATATATGCTAGGTAGGGACGTCAAGAGGAGGGGAGTTAGTGAGTTTGGCGCATCGGAGTAATTGAGCTGTTAGTAGCATCATGTCTGATCAAGAGGTACACACGTCTGTTGCGCAACGCGTTATTATAAAATTTTTGTCGCGGGAGGGCGTAAAACTTTCCGAAATTTTGCGTCGACTAACTTCACAGTTCGGTAATAAAACATTATCCCTTGATAATACCCAAGTCTACGACTGTCACAAAAAAATTTCCGATAGCTGAGAGACAGTGGAAAACGAGAGCCATGCACGTTGACCCAGGACCAGCATCATGCGGCGAATATTCGTGCGATCCATGAGCTGATTGAAGGTGACCGCCGCCTTACAGGGTGGGAAATTGCTAAAAACGTCGGAATATCGTACGGAAGTGCTCCAACAATTATTTCAGATGATTTGGGATACCGGAAATTGTGTGCAAGATGGGTTCCTTGCCTTTTGACGGATGATCAGACCGTCTTGCCGTGTGTGAAAGGCTGTTGGCACGATATAGAGCAGACGGAGATGATTGGTTGGGACATATTGTCACCTGTGATGAGACGTGGGTGCATAATAGCTCAAATTAGTCTTGTCAGATGATAAATAACATTTTATCTCGTGCCCCAAAACCTGGTAAAGCAAAAAAACATACATGAGAACTTATCTAATGAAGTACTTAAATTAGTAGGAAACGTCTCCGAGCATCAGAAGACCGGTATGATATTTTTGGCAAGAATTTTAAAATTGAGTTAAGAGCTTTGGACAAAAATCAAATACTTGCCGCAAAAAAACTTATAAATGATTTCTTTTTGAGGCAGAATCAGGCAATCTTACTTCCGAGCACGCCTATATTAACATTGGAAAAGTTTTGAGACAGAATCATCAAAGTCATGTTCCTCCATTACACTATCGACAACAGGTTTATTATCAATCTCTACCAACTACCAATAGATCCTATACTGCTAGTAGTTTTGTCTCTTTACCAAGTCTTAGCCCACCTTATTCTTCTTCCCCTATTCCACAATCGCATTATTCTTCTCAAACTATTTACCCAAACCAATTACTTAACCTTCCACAATCTAACCCACAGAATCTTCAATTTCATTCTTTACAAATACAAACATCGTTAGTTCATGCAAAACAGACTGCTAAAAACATACTGTCTACAAATTCTCCTGTAAAATTTGCACATAATTTTCAAGTAAGTTTATAACGAATAGTTTGTAAGTAAAAATTAAATTTTAATATTTTCGTTATTAAAAATTAAGTAAAATAACTGTTTGTTTTTTTACTTACCTTTAAATATGTTTTTCTAAGTACTTTATACAGTTTTAAGTATTATTTTTCCAAGTGTTTGAGGTGAAATTATTAAGGATAATTTTAAATTCTCATAACTCCTGCCGGTTACTACATCTTTAGTTCATGCAAAACAGACTGCTAAAAACATACTGTCTACAAATTCTCCTGTAAAATTTGCACATCATTTTCAAGTAGGTTGATAACGAATAGTTTGTAAGTAAAAATTAAATTTTAATATTTTTTTTTATTAAAAATTAAGTAGAATAACTGTGTGTTTTATTACTTACCTTTAAATATGTTTTTTTAAGTACTGTATACAGTTTTAAGTATTATTTTTCTAAGTGTTTGAGGTGAAATTATTAAGGATAATTTTAAATTCTCATTACTCCTGCCGGTTGCTAGAAATCTTAACGTGACTGATAGTTTTTTATGTGAGGAAATACTATTTATTATTACCGTGTTTTTCCTTAGTAGCATAGGAGTAACCATGTCTAGTAATTTTATATAAATTGTCATGTCCATTCTGAGATAACTTTTGTAATCTTCAAGATGAAATTTTAAATCGTTCATTAGGTTTATGTGACTGTAACTCTCTCTTTTTAATAGCCAATTTTTACACCACTGTTTTTTTGATATTTTGTAAAATATAAACAAAGCCTATCAACGTCCTTGCGTCATCATCTTTAATCGATTGCATCCCGAAACGAACTAGAGATTTATCCTCCGGTCGATCGGAGTGAAATAATTTTGCAGGTTTAACTGCGTAGGTAAACCTGTACAGATATTTCTCTCCGGTCGTCCGGAGTGCATACAGGGTGTTTTCCAATTAGAGTAAAAACTAAACATATTTTTTCATGATAATAAAATGAAAAATTGAGGTTATACTAAATTTTAAAGTTGTATTTTTTTTTAATTAATCATAAACTTTACCATAACTTTTTGGGATACCCAATGGTTTTTTATTTAAATTATATAAAAATGTTTTTGAACGACAACAGATGGGGGAAGGTCAGGGAGACTAATTGCATATCACTATGTTAAAGTAATAACAGATTTTAAATAAAATAACAATTAAAGTAACGATTCTTACTAAATCAGTTTTTTTTCAATGTTTGTAAATTTTATTTCTTTTTCTTAAAAATAAGTAAGAAACAAGAAAAATTACAAAATAAATGTATTTTTATTTTTTTAAGCAAAGAAAATATGAATATAGCACAAGAGTCAGTGGCGTACATTTTTTCAAAAATATTTGTTCAGGTGCCGCTCAAGATGTCCCTGGACTTAAAAAATTAATCAAGTTCGGGCTAACTGTGACCTTTAATATTTCAAAGAAGGCAGCCCAATTTTATCTAAACCGAATGATAAATATGTAAGATAATATTAAGACTTTAAATATTTTTAAAAATTTGACCCCTTGTATTTTAAGAACAATGTTTATTTTGGCTCATACAGTGTGTCCAGGGATGGACTTAACAATACCTGTTTAAAAAAATATATTTTAATTATTAGGAAAAAAGTTATCCTCTAATAAAATTCTTGCTTTGTCTAAAATGCTAAAAGCCATATTTAAAAAATGCCCTATGATATGCAGGGTGGCTTAAAATAGCAAAAATATTATTTTAAAAACGAAATTAAATTGGAAAAATATATTTATTACAGCTTATTACTAAGGTACCTGAGCCAAATAACGCCAGGTCCTTAATAACGCCACACGCCATCTTTTAGAAAGTAACAGGTAACATTAATAAATAATGCATGACAACTTTGTTGGTTTCTGTCGAAAAAAGCGTGCAGCTATAGAAATCTACGGATTCCCAACAATAGATGGCTCCACCGGCTGTGTGTCATACTATCCAGAAAATTAAGGTAAAACACGTGGATTTCATCCTGTGATTTTGTGTATTTGTTTTGTAGTTAAAATTGTTTTTTCGTTATCAACACACTCATTGGTAAGTTTACTTTATTTACGCATAATAGTTTTTTGAAACTGAATGATTTTTTTGTCAAACGTTAAAAATCGTTTTTAGGTTAAGTGTGCGTAATAACGCCAGTCAACTGGCGTGATTAAGAACCATGTGGCGTTATTAGGAACCAATTTTGAATAATTTATTCCCACGTAGAACACTTAGGGATCATATTAAAACTGGATCTAATGTGAAAAGGTTAGGAAGACGTTCGGTACTTAATGAAGAACAAGAAAATGAATTATGTATGCGAATCATTAGACTGTCGGAGATAGGGATGCCTTTAACTAATAAGGTTTTATGCCGATCTGTTTATTCTTTTGTCGAATCTGCAAGTATAAAGCATTGCTTTAACCACGAAAAAAAATGCTGGGAAGAAGTGGATGAAATTATTTCTTAAGCGTCATCCTCAAATTGCGCGTAGAAAATCCCAGCTGTTTAATCCAGCAAGGGCACAAAAAGTTAACAGATATGTCGTTAACGACTACTTTTCAAAACTCAAGCAAGTATTAATTGAAAAAGACTTGCTCAATAAACCACAGTTAATTTACAACATGGATGAAAAAGGTTGCAGATTGACATTACATCACCAACAACGAGTACTGGCACAAAAGGGGCACGAAGAGTTCATATTATTGCATCAGAACATGCAGAGAATGTAACGATTGTAGCTTGTGGTAATGCCGTTGGACAGGCTATTCCTCCCATGGTGTTATTTAAGGGGAAACGCAAAAACGATGAGTGGATTGATGGTATGCCACCTGGCACCGAAATTGTTATGACTCCTAAAGGTAGCATGACCACTAATGCTTTTATCCAGTGGTTAAAACACTTCGCAAAATATAAAGTAGAGGGTCATGCTCTTCTGATATTTGATGGCGCAGCGTCTCATCTTGATATCTCCATCGTTGAGGCCGCTGATGAGCTGGGTATTATTTTACTTTGCTTGCCAAGCAATACCACCCACGAGCTACAACAAGAAGTTTTGAATTATTGGACCAATTTCCCAGAAAGAAAAATTACTCGTACAAGATTTGGAAAATTACTTTCCAAGGTTTTTCCTAAAGCAATGTCGTGTCAGAACTTACAGTCCGCGTTTAAGGCAACTGGAATTTATCCATATGATCCATCTGTGATACCAGAGGGGGCTTTTGCGCCGAGTTCAGCAACCTATAATGGATTTAATTTTAACCTCTATGCGTTTAAGTTCTATTCCGTGTTGTTTTTTTGAGTGTTTTTTTATGCAACGTTGCCTGTTTTATCAAGATTTCTTTCTTTCTCTTTTCATCGCTTAAATTATATCTTTTTAGCAAAGTGTGATACATCACTGAATTTGTAATTTTTTGCTTTAAACGATGATGTAAAAATCCAATATGGCCGCCATAAGAAAAAAGAAAGCTGATGATGGCTCCAGAAAACTGAAACGCGGCGAAAAAAATTGACCACACAGGTGTATTCTACATAAAAAGTTGCTTTGAAAATGTTTTCACAGATTTCAAAAATTTTGATAAATAAAAAGTTACAGCCTATTTTCAAAATGCAACATTTCAGTTTTTTGAAAATATCTCAAAACCTGAACAGCCAGACTCACTATGTAAGCGGCATGATGTTACTCATAAAATTGCCTAAAACTTTCCCCATTTAACCGTTTCTCTATCTCCTATGGTTTCCGAGATCCCAATACATCCATTACCAATTTGGGACACACATTAAATTAAAAATAACGTAGTTTGGGACATAATTATTTTTAAATTTGTTTTTTATGTCATTTAGTCCCAAACAATTGAGCTAATTTTATTAAAAATTAATTTTCTTTTTATCTTATCCAGTACTGTAAAGGTTTTAAAACAAAGTATAATAAAAAAGCATGTTTTTGAATAATTGGAGGTACTAACTTTTGTAAATAAAAAAATATTTAAGTTTTTTGTATTTTTAAAGTATTTTAAAACTTTTAACAAGACATTAATAGTATTTTAAATGTATTAAACTTTTAAAACCCAAGTAAATTGATTTAAATAAATAACAAAAACTACTAATTAACAAGTCGCTGGTCCAATATTACAATGTTGCAGCTTACAATTTTTAAAATATTGCCTTAGTACTATTATAAGAAACTATATTCTAGGTAGTAGTTATTTAAAAATAACGTCCGTGGTGGCACTACCGCGTTGTCTAAAAGGTGCTGTGAAATGCAACTGCATGTTTCAATGCTTGGATAACGTTGACGGAACACGACAATATTGGGTTAAACATCCAGTAACCCGGCACTCACGGTCACTGGTATTTAGGCATAAGCCTTCGTGAGATGTCATAAAGATAAAAAAAATATTGTTTGGGCTACACATAGAACCGAGTTTTATATTTATGTTTGTCATTATTAGAATGAACACAAAAAGCAAAAACACAGAGGTGTATGTCATTTTCGTGACAAATTTCGTATTTTAAAGGTGTATGTTTAAACATAGTACCCCATTTTATAATTATTATAATTATTGTAAAATAACCGGACAATTAAGTTCTATATAAAACATACACCTATGTTATTAAATTCGGTTGTCAAAAAATTGTAGATTATGTTTATAACCGTTTACATTTTCAATAAACTCGAGCATATTATCACATTTTTTGTTTTTTGCCGATAAGAATTAATTATTTAATAACCTAAGGCATTTTTAAAGTAATTTTATTTAAAAAAATGGAAGAAAGTAATAAAATCTATTCGGAGGCATATGACTGTGACTAAGACCAACAGTTTACTCCGGAGATATCGAAAAAAAATGTCGGTAAGTAATTCTTAATGTTGGTTGAAAATAAATTGCATTCAAATGATTTTTCGGTGTATTTATAATAAAAATCTAATTAAAGGTTAAGTTTGCTTACAAAACATATTTTTTAATGAAGTTGCATATTGTTAAAAAGGTGTGTCTTGTAACATAGGACTTTTATATATTTCGGTAAATTTAAAGAATAAGCATAACAAAATTCTTTGTGTCAAAGAGTTAATTAAAAATGTATGTAATTAAAAAAAAGGTGAAACGGCACTGTTCCAAAATACTGTGCAACAGCCGTCCATAGACAGTATTTTTTAAATTTTATTTTGATTTTCTTACGGTTAATAAAAAAACACTTTCGGTTGGTTTCTAGTTTTGTTAGATTTTCTGTAATGAAAATAATAAAATACCTTGATATTGCTAAAACTCAAGTTTAAACTACATTATATCTGTCAACGTCGTTTTAATTCAAGACCGGTAAACGGTACTTTACGGACAATGAATAAACATCGTGATATACCTTTTAGATTGAGATTTAGGATTGTTTTCCGTTGTTAAGGCATTGTTTAATGAAAAAAATAGCCCTATGTAATTTTTTTTTTGCAGTTACATCAAAATTAGAGGACATATGATCAAAATACCTACTCCGACAGTTCAAATTTTGATGATAACAGCCAACTAAGCAACCTTAAAGGGCAGAATAAGAATGACGAGGTTTCTGGATTTAAAAAAAAATAAAATGGACGTTATCCAGAATATTGTAATTTTATATGTAAATATTGATAACATAAAAAACAAAACAAGTAACACTGACCAGGAAGAAACTGAGGTAAATGATTAAAAAAGAAGGATCAAACAAATATGAAAATAAATTGGACAATTCGAAAAAGTATTTATCAGGCCAAAATGGTGATAAACCGTAGACGTAGAGAAGCCAGTTAAGAAATTATCCCCGGACAAGACAAACACATACAGACCGATGTGCATGCAATATTAAAAATAATAGTTTTGATAAAGGTCAGGAATACATTTCGGTCCGAAAGAAACAAGTACCTGTCAGCAAATAAAGACAAAAAAATATTGTTTAGGTAAATGCATATACAAGTAAGCTCAAAAATTAAGTGAGACTCGGAGAAAGAAAATATTTTTTAACTGCTTCAAATTAAGCGCTTAAAAAAACAAAATATTTATCCTGCATACAATTCCCTGTAGTTTTTCTTTAAACTTGTAGATAGCGCCACAATCGCGATTATTATACACATTGGCTTTGGGTCGACCATTAGACGTATTGCTGTAATGATCGAGCGTGGTATGTGCCAGTAAGAATAATTAATCCATAATCATCGTTGGTAAGTAATTACTTTTGTGCTAATAAATTGCGAAATATTTTTCTTTGGGTTTAGTTTAATACGTTTCTATAAATATATTCTTAAAATATGTTTAGTTAACTACGATTTGATGTATTTTATTTGTACAGATGCTTGCATGTTTCTTTAATACGAGCGTTCATGTATCGTTATTATAGACGGGGCTTATTGACTAAGCACATCTGGGGTTAGTTGACTATATTAGTCAACTAACCCCTGGGCAATATACTAGTGATTAAAAATGCAAAAATCGATAATTATTTTCATTTTCATTTCATATTTTCGTATCGATTTTTGTCAAGTAGCGTGCGGACCTAGAGATTAACAACCATTCTTCTTTAGTTAAATGTAATATCTTCTTTGTTACAGACATAATCATGTGCACTTACAAGCAAAAAACTAATAGAGGCAAAACAGCACCAGACATAATTTTACGGGCAGTCCAGATAGTTATTAACGAAGGTCGAAGTGTTAACAGTGTTGCCAAAGACTTTTTAATTCCTCAAAAACACTTGACCGCTACGTCAAAAAGCCAGAACGCAGGTCGGAAAACCCAATGAAATTCAGTTAGAACGTGTTGGATATTTCAATAGAAGACAAGTTTTTTCTCAGGAACAGGAAACTCTATTAGCTGATTATCTAATTCAAGCCTCGGATATTTACTTCGGGGTAACACCTAAAGAACTCAAAATGGACTCAAAATAAAATGGCAGGTGCAGATTGGGCTGCTTCTTTTATTAAAAGAAATAGTTCTTTGTCCCTAAGATACCCACAGGCTACGAGTCTATCAAGAGCTACCTCGTTCAACAAGACCAATGTAGAAATGTTTTTTTCTAATTTAAAAACCATTTATAACCGCTTACACTTAGAAGTTGGAGACATATGGAACGTCGACGAAACGGGCATCACAACGGTCCAGAAGCCAGACAAAATAATTGCACGACGTGGCTTTAAGCAGATAGGGAAACTTACATCGGCCGAAAGAGGAACACTTGTGACCCTTACTGTTGCAGTATCGGTAAGTGGTAACTAGGGTAAACTACCGTGAACATTTTATCAGAGATGGACCGGTTGGGAGCTTGGGAGATGCCAATCCATCTGGTTGGATGAAAGAGGAACATTTTGTCAAATTTGTTAAACATTTCATCCACCATACGAGATGTTCAAAGGAAAGACCCGTGCTCTTGTTGCTCGATAATCACAAATCCCATCTCTCAATAGAAGCTTTGGATATTTGTAAGGAAAACGGTGTAACAGTTTTATCGTTCCCACCACACTGTTCACACAAATTACAACCGCTAGACAGAAGCGTCTACGGACCATTAAAAAATATTGCAATTCGGCTATTGACAAATGGATGGTGAATAATGCCGGCAAGACTTTTTCTATACATGACATCCCAGGGGTTGTAAAAATGACGCTACCTCTAGCTACTATACCAACTAATATAACGGCAGGTTTTCGAAAAACTGGAATTTATCCATTGAATGAAAATATTTTCCCTGACAATGAGTTTTTAAGTTCATACGTTACAGACGTTACCAAGTTCACAACGAAAACGAAGTTAATGAGAAACAGAAGATGATAAATAATTACGAGGTAATGAAGAAATTGAGGTTGACGGGTTACACAATAAAAGTCTACCTACAAACGATGGAAATAAAACCAAATGTCAAGAAGGCACTTCTTCAAAAATATTCAGTCCTGAGGAAGTTAGACCTTTTCCCAAAGCAGGCCCAAGACAAAACGCTAGGAAAGCAAAGAAAAAGAGACACTCCGCTATTTTAACAGATACGCCCATTAAAGAAGCATTAGAGCAAGAAAAAATGGCGGCGATAAAAAAGAAATCACAACCTAAAAGACAGCATGAAGCTAAGAAAAAAATATAAAAACCACAAAAAATAAAGATGGTCGAAAGTTTCTTTTCCGCGAAGAAAGTCCAGTCGCATCTACATCTCGCCTTAATCCAGACTTATCATCTTCGGACGATGAAACTGAGTGCCTCGTATGTGAAGAAGCTTACCGTAACAGCACTAGTGGTGAGAGCTGGGTGCAATGCACAAGTTGTCACAGATGGGCTCATCAAAAATGTATCGGTCGCTCCAATCTTCTGTTTTTTAAGTGCATCAACTGCGACTCAGATGACGATTTATAAGCTTCCCTTGTTTATTTTTTGGGTTTAACGTTAACTGCTTTTGTATTTTCCTAAAATAAACGTTTATTTTTTAACTGCAATGTTTTTTTTTCACTAATAATCTAAAGAAAATTATCAAGTCAACTAACCCCATGACTTATGTCAAATAACCCCGTGTACGGGGCTAGTTGACTTACCTGCTTATCATTCTAAATGTTTGTAATATATTATTTTCTAGTGATAATAACACTTTTCTTTTTAAATTTAACAAATATATACACTTACAACTTTTTGTCATGGTATAGATTAGTACAGATTATAATATAATAAATTAAATAAAAATAATTCTATAGAAACTTAGTCAACAAGCCCCGGTCTCCCCTACCTTTGGTGGAAAACCACAAAATACAAATTTGTAAAATATTTTATTGCGGCACATATATAAGTCAAAAGCGAGTTTACAATGTTTACAAGAATAAAACAACTTTAAATACTCCTGAAGGTTCTGCATCAGGAAAAAAGTTTTTATCTGAAGAAAGTGCTAATGTTGTGAAGGAACATATTATCCCTAGATCCTAGATCCCTAGAGTACAATCCCATTATTGCCGCTTTGACACCAAAAACGAACATTTGAAAGGGGACTTATCTATATAGAAAATGTATAATTTATACACGACCTTTGTCCAAGAGAAAGGTTATGTTCCTATAAAATTCTGTATTTACTTTTACTCTACTGTTTTAATAAACCAAAAAAGATGGTTGTGTTTATGTGCAGAGGTTGATATAAAAGGAAAGGATGGACATCTTTATAAAGAAGCATATTAGATAAACACAAGCAATGAGAGAGAACAGAAAAAAAGGATAGAAAGAACGATATTCATGTGTTATGCTTTGACCTGGAAAATGTTTTAGGCTGTCCCAAAGCCGAAATTAGGAACTTTTTTTTATAAAAGTACACTTACAGTTAATGAAGAATTATTGCAAGTTGCCTTATTAAGCTCGGGAATTATTAATACCGGCCTTATTTAAATAGTGCATAATTTAAAGTTATTGCAAATCATGTTGACAGTGTCATTAACCTAAAAAACAGGGATAACATTTATAGTGGATTTTCTTTATTGTTTTGTGTTGTAGGGATTTTTTAACACAATAATTATAAAAATACATTTAAAAAAGCAAGGTTTTAGTTATTTTTACCTCTAAAAACTTGTCGATTTTGTGCTCGGCAGCTGTTCGGTTTACACGAACAGCTCCGAAGGTAAAATTAGACCAAAATAAGGCCGTAAAAATAGACCAA